>JAODAL010003622.1:0-170316 GCA_025379985.1 Phyllomedusa bahiana
GATGGGAACCGCAGTGGTTTTACCGCCCCCACAGGGAAATCAGCTGGCCCCAGCGTTTTGGGGGTCTCCCTGGGAAAACCCAACGATGCAGCTCTCGTGGTAGTCCACTTGCGTAGGCGGTCCAGACGATCCGTCAAACGGAGGCGGATGGACTCAGAACCTCGGGTTGCACCCCATTTTGCCCCAAAAGGGGTTTGGAAAAAAAAAATAAAAACACGGGGACGAGGGGTTTATGTTTCTCAAACCCCCAAAATCAGGCCCTTCTGCGAGCCCCCCCCAAAAAGGGTGACTCCCGGGCCCGGGCCAATAATCTCTCCCTTAAAGGGGGTCATATTTCCCTTGTTTTGCTCTGTAGTGGGGTCAAAGTAAGGCCTTCTGGGGCCCTCCCCGATCAAATAGGGCCCAAAATTTCCGCCCACACGGAACCCGGGAGTTTCCCCCTTTCCGCCAGCCTCTAAAACACTGCCGGGATACCCCAAACGTCATCACAGGGGTAAATTTTCCCTGTAGGGGGGCGCTGCACTCCCCTTTTTACTGTGGGGCGACCCCAAAAAACATCCTCCGCCCCTTGGGGTTTAAAAAACCATTGACTCTGAGTGTTTGCAATCTGTTTCCAAAGGAACAACGGTTCGTTTTCTTGCGGGGTTTTGGCTTTTTGGCCGCACCGGATGCTTGCATAGCCTCCATTGCGGGGGACGGGTTAGGCAGGAATGAAAGCACCTTAAACCCAGGACATACATTTCACAAAAACGTATATAAATCCAAAAGGGGTTTTTCTGCTGTTACCCTTAGCAACCATGCCCATAAAAACCTCCACCATATGGGGGACAAGGGGTTCACAGAGGTAGGCAAAAAACGGGAGGGTTTGAAACCCAAAAAAATATAGGGTTTTTTTTTTTGGAAGAAAAAAAAAAACCAGAAAAAACAAACAGGCAGTCTTCCTGTCAAAAGGCTTACGTCAGCCTTTTAAACATGCACAAAAAAACAAAATTTAGACTTTCCAGCATAAAAAGGCACACAGGGTTAAAACTCCACCAAGGGGGGCAGGGACAGTCTCTGGAAAAACAGACCTCCTCGGTTTTAGTTTTATTTGGGCTGTAGCAGGGTCCTTTCCCGGGTCAGCCCCGTCCCGGAGAAATGCCCCCTGATATCCCAAACAGTCCCCGGTTAACTCTCTCACCCTGGGTCTCTTCCTGCACGAGGTTGAAGGCCCAGGGATACCGGTAAAAAACCCGAACCGGGGGGGGAACTCCTCCCACCCACCCCCTACTCCTTTTAGAAAAAGCCGCCCCAAAAAAAGCTGCAACAGCTTATACTAAACTACAAAAAACATGCGTAACCTATGGTTTTTCTTATCTTACTGCTGACTTTTCCCCACCAAGGCCGGGTTTCCCTTTGGGGGCCCCACAAAATGCAGTTTCCTTTGCTGCCATTCGCCGGTTTTTGGAAAGACCGGGCGTCCCCAAAAGGACCGGCCTCCCCTGACACCCTGAACTTCCCTACTTTTGCAGCATAAATCCAGGGGGCATACCCTTTCCTCCACAAACTTTCCTGCTAGTTGCTTAACTCCCTTGTAAAAATTCCCGGGGAAATTTTTTACCACCTTAAATTTTTTTAAAAATGCCAAATTTTTTAAATAGTTTTAAAATTTTAGAAAAACCCCATTTTTAAAATAGGATGGAAAAAACCCCCATGTCTTTGTTTTTTCCTTTTTTTTCATTGTATTAAATTTTGGGGTTGGGCTCAATACAGGGAAAGATAGCTATGTTAAAAAATTTTTCAAAAAACAAGTTTATTTTTCAATATTTGTCCCTTTAACAGTGTCCCCACGGGATTCCCCGTTTTTGACAGCACCATCACCCTTGAGCCCCCTCTTTACAATTGTGAAGAACAAAAATTTTTGTTAGAAACAACATTTTTTTTTTTTTAAAAAAGGACCCGTAAATATAGCTGCATGTCCACACAAAATGCCCCCAAAAAATTCAAAAATGACCCTTTAGCCACTTTGGACAATTGGGGAAGGGGGCAAATGTCTTTTGAAAAAACAAAATTTTTTAAAAAAAAGGAAACCCGAAATAAAAGCTGCAAAATTTTACAGCAAAAAGCCCCCAAAAAAATTTAAAACATGCCCATGACCACTTTTGACAATTGTGAAGAAAAAAAATGTCCCATTAGAAACAAAATTTTTTTAGAAAAGGACCTGTAGTATTGCTGCTTTTTAAAGAAAATGCCCCCAAAAAAATTTAAAGCAAAGACCCTTGCCCCTTTGGTCAATTGTTTAAGAACAAATTTTCTTTAAAACAACCCATTTTTTTTAAATAGACCTGTAGTATTGCTGCAATTTTAAAAGCAGCAGGGCCCAAAAAATTAAAAACCAAATGCCCAATGAAACCCCATGAAAATTTTAAACTGCGGGCCTTTTTCATTTTGAGGGGAGGAAAAAGGGTCCGTGTCCGCATCCCTTTTTCCGTCTCCCTCCTCCGTCGCTGGCGGGACCTTTTTTTCAAATGTCCAAAGATCTTCCAGAACTAAGATCCCCCAAAAAATGCTCGAAAAGCTGGGCAAAGGGGATTTGTCCCGCACTGACCATTTTGGTGGCTTCTTCAAAAACTGGGAAGGATGGTGCAGAGCTTTTTTCACCGGGCCCCCCCACCCCCGGGGGTTCAAAAACCCCGAGGCCGCAAACCCCTTTTTGTCCCGGCCCAAAAAGTGTCACTTCGTACTGGGGGTAATGGGGAAATTGGGGCTGCTGCCACAACGCTGGAGCCCTTTGGGAGGGTGGAAATTCCAGCGTGTTGCCCCAAAGTTTTAACAATGAAACGGTTGAAAGGGGGGGGCCGAGCCGAGGCTCAACGCGCCGACGGGAAAGAAGCAGGGGCGAAACGGAAAAATGCGAAAACCTCAGACCCCCGAGCCCCCTTCCTTCAACAGGCAGTCCCCCGACCCCGGGAACTCTTTTTAAAAAATTTTTTGGGCGCAAAGGGTTTATGAAAGGGCCCAAAGGGAAGGGGAAAAGTGCTTTCCAGCCTAAACCCATTTAAAGGGGGGCCAGCAAACCCTTTGCCCCTTTCGCCACACCACCCCCCTTTCCGGCAAAAGGGTTTTTTGTCACCCCAGCCAGCCCCGGTGCCCTTTTGCTTAAAAGCTGTCCACAGCTCCTTACCTGTGTGTGGACGGTCTCCAAGGGGGGGTTAAATTTTTTTAAAAACGGGCCCCCCGGTTTCTCTGGGCCCCGTGATGCCCCCAGAAAGGGCCATGGGGGGAAAAAGTCCTTTCCCATCCCTGCGGGTTTTTGGGGAAAAGGGGTGCGCCCCACCTGAAAAGCCAAACCGGCCCCCCCCAAGGGGCCTCCCCCCAGCCACCCCTGAGCTGTCCCCAAAAGATAAAAGCGGGGGTTGGGCCCTGCTTTCTATCCAAGGGGTCCCGGGGGTGAGATAGACTTTTTTCCCGGGCACAGATGCAGAAAAAACCCCCGCTTGAAATTTTAGATGGGCAGTGGCCCAGGGCCGGCAAGGGGGGGCTTTTTTTGGCAAAGAAAAGGGCCCGCTTTGGCATCCCGGTATTGGGGCAGGCCAGGGCCATTTACGTGGCGGAAAACCCCTCTGGGGTCCCCCAGACGGAAAAACCCAAACCCTTTCCCCAAAGGCCCAAAAACCTTGGGAATCCGCAATTCAGGGGTTTTGGGCTTTTGGGGTGGTTTTGGGGGTTTAAAATGTTTCTTTTTGCTCCCAAACCTGGAAGACAGAAGGCTGGCTGCTAAAACTGGTCCTGTACCCGGGGTGCAGGTCCCTCAAACTGGCGGAAGGAGAAAGGGGGAAGGGGTGGGGCTCGGTGGTGCTGGTTTACTCGGGCGACGGGGGAGGCCGGGAAACGGAAAGGGTGGGTCCCCGATCATGACTCTGAAAAGACAATTTGGGATTAGGAACGCCCTTTTTGGTTGCCCGGGGGAGGGGGGGAGGGGGGAGAAAAAGAGGGGTACAAAGGTTGGAGCCCGGCGTCAGTCCGGCCTTTTTGGCCAAGTTTTTCCCTCCATTTTCCCAAATCATGCATTCGCTGGGATGGAACAAACATTTTTGGTGGGGGTTTAACCCCCCTTAAGGTTTCTTGCCTCTACTTTTTGCTTTACGGCAAAAGGCGGCATATGACATCGCGGATGAATCAAGGCTTGGCCCCAAAAAAAGGCCAGGCTTGAGAGGTCCTGGACCTTTTACGGGATAAGCGAGGAGGGGGGTTTGCGCTGACCGTGGCTGGCGGAATATATAAGGGGGATTTCTGCGACCGCCTTCCCCCTTTTTTGGGCGGGACCCTATTGACACTACCCATCTTTTCCTCCTCTCCACTAGAAGCGCTCGCAAGAAAAAACTGGGGAAAAGACCGGGAATGGATCCGCAATGTCGTCACACATCACATCATCAACACAGTACTTGGGTCATCCTGCTTTCTGCACCAGAAGCTGGGGGCTACAAGCAAGGGGCACGCAAGGCGTTCCGACCGCCCGGGGATTTTTTGCCGATTGACCGGCTTCCTTCACCTCCTCTCATGGCATCATAACTGGCGTCGACAACTAAATCATCCTCTTGATTTTTTTAAAATGCTTTCTGACCCCCTCTGCATTTTGCATCAAAGAGGCCCAGACAATGGTTTTATCCCACAGTGTGTACACGAGTTGACATTTGGGCTGCTTCCTGTTGGAGGGATGCGGGATGAGGGGCTGATGACGACATTTGGGGCCTGACTGCGAGACGAGGAGGTAAGACGCTAGATGAGGTTGCTTTAACCACGAAGGACGATTGGCACGATTTTCGTTACTAATTCACGGGGGCCCTGACCCAGCGATACAGGCCTGACTCCGAAAACTCCATCCGGGGCTGGCAGCGTGTTTCGCCAGCACTGGAAAGGGAGCCCCTTTCTCTCGACCTCTCCCTCCAGGTTGCTCCCCCCCCTCTTTGCTCGTTTACCACCTGCATTTTGCTCCATTTCAAAATATAAAAATTTTTGGAAGGTATGGAAATTTTTGAAAGTCTCTTTTTAAAAGACTGTAAATCACAGCATTCTCAAATCCCCCTAATCAAACCAAATTGCGGTTCAAATTTAACTGCAAGGTGTCTATCAACAAATCTGGACTGGGCAAAAGTCCAAAAAACACGTATCTGTTATGTTTTTTATGATTACACGGTATTTTTTGCACCTTTCAATTCACCTGTGGTGAATAAAAGAATTGCTGTTTTAAGATTTACGTGGATGCTGCGTCTTTGAACAATGCTGGGTGCGCAAAAGTCAAAAACACGTAACTGTGATGTTTTCGTACGATACACGATATTTTGGCAACAAACAACCTGTGCTGACTACAAGATTGCTGGATTGTAATTTAACTGCAAGGGGGTATAATCAACAGTCACAGTGTAATGGGTAAATTAAAATGAACACATATCTGAAATGTATACTGATAATAAAAGTGGAGTTTGCACCTAACAAAGAGACCTGCAGTTACTAGAAATGATGTGTACCCAATATAAGTTCAGGCTCCCAATATCCAGGAAATATTTTCAATAGCAAACTGTTAATAATAAAGATATTCCACTACAATGTCTACACTAAGTCTTGGTGAACTTTATCCAGTGTTCTTTATAGATAGAGCTTGTCTGTGTTCAAACCGCGGCCCCCCCCCCCCCCTGCTCCCCCCGCCGTGAATTTACAGCGGTAAGATGCTCCTTTAAAAAATTCTCTACCTAACTACATAGAATCTTTTCAAATCTCTAATATAACAAAATTTGGGAAAGGATCACAGCTAATAGTAGAGGTTTCTCTGTGCAGAACTAGACTAATGTCGCTGAGCTGTTTGGCCACAGGCAGAGCGCAGGTCCTATCCCTATGAGACATTGAGAGACACTGAGGCTGAAACAGGAAACGCTGTTCTATGTAAAACGAGGTCATGTGATTTTTCCAGCCAATCGCAACCATACACATCCCAGTCATGACGTCGCACACACATCTCACCCTGCTCTATTCTGTAATCTGATTTGCTGGCCGCCAAAATTACGGGAAGCGCCGAAAAAGGCCGATCTTAATAGATGATGCTCAGTTTTTAAACCCTTTAATTATCGCATGTTCTGGAAATTTCGATCACCATAAAAACCTTGCCGATTTCAACTTTGTCGATAAAAATCGCTCAACACTAATTACAAGCAGTCGCGGCAGCACCTTCCCTGATCAGTACAGTGAGAGGAGTGTGAGCTCCCAGCATCGCGCCCGGACTTATATAGTGCGGTGACGTCACAGAATCCCGCCGCTCTCTGATTGGCTTCATCCCTGCACATGTCATGCAGGCTATGCCCTTCTTCCTCCCAGCGCCATGTGTTTGCAGCCATTTTATCAATCAAAAGCACACTTCGTTCACCCTAAGCACCCCAAACTTCGACTTCGTTCAGAACCGAAGTTTTCCTGAAATTCTAAACGAATTCCACTTCGTTAGAATCGATTCGCCCATCTCTAAATATAGCGTTGATCTTTTTTTATGACCGAATCTAGAAAGTCAATTTCGTTCATGCTGATTTTAGGGGTGAGGGAGATTCCCCATGAGTTATGATTGATCTCCTTAATAAATTGTTGTGCCTCCTAAACAAAAACAAACAAAAAAAAAAAAAGAAGATCAACGCTATGTTATTACTACTTTTTTTAAGACAGTAGATGCAAATAGTTTTCTTGACTTCCGGAGCTGTCACTTACATACATGGAAAACTAATGTACCTTACGGACAACTAAGACGCTTTCGAAAGTATTGCATTAATTATGCGGATTTTATGACACAATATTCCACGATAGCTGAAAGACTTAGAGAAAAACATTACCCAGAAAAACTAATTAGGGAATCTATCATAAGAGCAGGAGCCTTGTCCCAAGTAGAATGTATATAAAAAATCAAAAAAATCAAAAAAATCCTCAGGAGGAGCAGTCCTCCACCTCTATTACCACTGAAAATACAACAAAGAATAAAATTACTTATAATTGGACAAACTTCATTACCCGATTTAGCACATCCCATCAACAGATTAAACAAATTTTAAAGAAACATTGGCCTATCATAGAGATGGATGCATATTTAAAAGACCATCTCACACAAAATCCCTCACTCATTTTCAGAAGGGCAACCACAATAAAACAGATTGTGGCCCCAAGTAACATCAGACGCATCAGCAAAAAAATCCCAAAATTATCAAAGAGTCTGAAGTTGGATGTCTTAAATCCAGGGAACAAGCATGACATGCCCAATGAGGGAAGGGTGGAAAAATTCCACATCACACACACCGGCCAACCCTTTTGTATTAAACACCCCCAATGTAATAGACTAGTAATATACCTTTTTAACATGTACTTGCGGGGAAAAAATATAGGCGAACCACCCAAAAAGTCAAAATCCTAATGGACATCGATGACAAAGAAAAAAATTATTTTCATGGATTACAAAGGGCCCTAACTGAAACAAAAAAAGGGGATCAAAACACTCAAATCTTTCTGATTTATCATATTCCAGGACATATCAAAAATAGGTTTGAAGCCCCCCAAAAAAAGGCTTTCTGGATTTTCCAGCGCAACCCCATCTCCTATGGATTTAAAGAGGGTTACGAACTTATAAAATAAAAATTCTAAAAAACATCTCTTAGGATATTTTAAGCTACGCCCTCCTGAATTTTATCCATTTTGAAATTTGTAAAAAAATCTTCCATTTTTAAAACCAATAGGAATGTTTTTCCCTTGTAAACATATCATTTTTCCCCTCCTTTCCAACACATATGTTCTAAAATTTTTTTTTTTTTTTTTTTTTTGGGGGTATGCTTTTTGGGGGGGGGGGATATATTTTTTGGCATATACTTTTTTTTTTGGGATATATTTTTAAAGGGACAGTTATATTATAATAGAGATGGGCGAATCATTCAAAAGAAGTGGGAAATTTGTTTAAATTTCAGGAAAACTTCCCTTTTCGGAACGAAGTCGAACTTTGGGACTTCGGGGAAACAAAGGTGCTTTTTTAAAAGAAAAAAGGGTGCGAGCACTGGGGTTTCATGGGCAAAGCACTTTGGAAAGAAGGGGTAGCCTGCATACATGTGCAGAGGTGAAGCCAATCAGAGACCGGGGGGATCTGTGCGTCACCCACTATATAAGTCCGGGCGGACCCCCGGACTCAATCCTCTCCTGTCCACGGGAAGGTCGCCGCGGCTAAATAGCTCTTCTGAAAAATTTGATTTTTAATAGCGATTCTTGGGGTGCTCACTTGTCCAAGACGTTCTTTTAATGTTTATTTCTAATTTTTTGGGGGTATTGGAACTGAAAAACCATTGCGCCACGCGCGCATATACTTCAAAAATCCAAGTGGGGGTCTAAGCCCTTCCTGTTGTATTCATTTAAAAAACAGCTTTTTACAATACAAATACCCTTCATTTTTTTCGCCAATTCATTTCCAATTTTTTATCCAGGGGGAATTAAGCGTTTTTTGCTGGTGTCTGACCCCAAGAAACCGTCTTTTTTTAACCCAAAATATATACATTTTTCTTGCCTAATTCACAACAAAGGTTTAAAACAAATGTATCTCTTTGTTGTGTGGCTGAAAACACCAATTGTAACACCACAAAGCTACTATTGTGGCTCAATTCTTTGGCCAATTTTCATCCAGGGGGTTAAAAGCGTTGTTTTGCTGGGTGCTGACCCCAAGAAACCGTTTTTTCAACGCCAAAAATATAAATTTTTCCTGTAGCCTAATTTACAAGCAAAGGTTAATTACAACTGTATCTCTTGTGTGGGCGTAAAAACCGCAAATTGTAAAAACGCACAAACACTATTTTTTGTGGGGCCAATTCTTTGGGGAATTTACATCCCGGGGTTAATTAAGCGTTGTTTTGCTGGTCTGACCCTAAAAACCTCTTTTTTAACGCCAAAAAAATATAAATTTTTTCCCGTAGCCTAATTCACAACAAAGGGTTAATTTCAAATTGTATCCTTTTGTTGGGTAAAAACACGCAATTGAAACACCTACAAAAACTACTATTTTTTTCGGCTCAATTCTTTGGCGCAATTTTTCATCCAGGGGTTAAATTTAAGCGTTTTTTGCTGGGTGTGCTGCAAAAATAAACCCCTTTTTTTAACGCCCAAAAAATATACATTTTTCCGTAGCCTAATTCATGTCCCACGGTTAATAAGCCTTTTTGTGTTTTACATTTAGAAAACACACAGTGTTTTTAAACGACACAACAAGTACATTTTTCCTGGGCCCTTTGTGGGGCGCAATTTATATCCAAAGGTTACCCAACTTGTTTTGGTTCTTTGGATCAAAAACAGTTGTTATTTATCAATACAATATCACATCAAACAGTGTCTGTACATTTAAAAACAAACAGTATGTCAACAGAGAGGTGGCAGGCTTCTGCACCTGCGAGTGGCAGTGGCCACAAACATTCCTGAGTCGGCCCAGTGTCAGCAGCACAGCCAATGGGACATCGATCAGCAGGGTCACTGGTAAGGCCACAACGGCGCTGTCATCTAGCGGCCGAGTGTTGTTCAGCACCCAAGGAGTACTGATGGTTGACTAGGTCATCCTCTTCCTCCGCAGATGACATCAGACAAACCCAAGCCAAGAGTTCAGTGGGAACCTCAGACACAACCCTTTAGTTGGCAAGGCCCGGGGCGGGTCAGGGCTCTCACACTGTCCTCAGCCTCGCCTCTGCCCCATCCGGTACCCTCACCAGAGATCTACTATGTGGTCTGGGCTCGGCGCACTATGATAGCGAGATGAACAATTTTGAGAGGGCAGGTCAGCAGCTACTTGCAGCAAAGAAATGGTGGCCAATATCCCCTGCTTCTTGCAATTAGGCGGCAAAGTATAGATGTGGAGAGTGCAATGGGGAGGTCATTTGAAGAGAGTCATAGCCTCGCATAACCAATGACCGGTGATGATGGACAGCAAGTGACGATTAAACACAATAGATGATTGGATGTAGCCGACCGCACTTGGAGCCGGTGAGGCAAGGGCTTGTCGTCATCATCAGAGAAGAGGAGCGTCAGCATGCCGCGTCAGGCAGCTGGCGCAGCCAGCAAAGTGGGTCGTGTCACACCATGAGGTCAGCAGGATAGCATTCATGTGAGGTCGGGAGCCAAGAGGCCACGGGGTTTAAAACCCCCTTAAATCTCGCAAGTTCCCAATGAAATTAGCGGGCAACATGGGCCTCCAGCGAGGCAGCGGCAGCAGTAGTCACTCATGCGGAGCGTTGGCGGTAAAATCCGATAATTTGGCGTGTGGGCAGTTCTTTTGCTAAGACAACCGGAGGAGCCGAATATGGGTATATGTAGAAATCTGTTTGCAGAAGTGAAGCGTGCCCAGGGAGCTAATGTAGGGCACCAGCGGCCCCTGCGTCAACCATGCAGCCGTCAATCCGGTGGCCTGGGAGAAACGAGGCTCTCATTGTGGTCCAATCCGATGCCGGCCGCAGCCAACAGCAACAGCACAGCGCCCAGTGGCACGCATGCCCAATGCAGCATCAAGGCTGCCACCACCCTCTGCAGAAAGGGAGCTGTTTTCTCTTTGACATCATCTCCCGTTCAGATGCACCTGCTCCTCGCTACTTCATGTCGCCAGCAGTCCGTTCAGCGAGGCGATGCAAATAACAACAGTATGCTCCAACTATCCAAAGTTGCAGCAGCTGAACCGTCGCTCACGTCGCAAGTTGTTGGTATTGCAGTCCCTCCCTTTCCAAATGGTGACTCCGCACCATTCAGAGAACTAAATGGCTTGTGCCGCGCCGAGATGGAGAGTTTCCAAGCCGAAAAAAATTTCATTTTCCAAAAGGCGCAGTAACCAGCACTTCATTAAATATGTAAACAGAAGGTGGGGTCAGTCCTTGATGCTTATCGTTGTTCCCAGGTGCACGCAGCGCGAACGGCTGGAGCTGTAAATACGTTCAGGGCAAGTACATGTCCCTTTATGCTGGCCCCCTGGGTTGAATGTTCTTCCGTCCCATGCACACCAACAACTTGGACCAGTGAGACGCCCTTTCTCCCTCCACGTTGTCAAACTTCTGCATACCTGCGCCAATGTCTGCCTGGCCTCCTCTCCCCCCCATCACCACCATCTCAGCTCCACAAGTACTGCTCCATCATACCACATGTGTAGCGGCACAGCGGTGATCCCACGCAGTTTCACACCTGGCTTGCCTCGGCGAACGAAGTCACACAGATGAGGAACTGCTCCGCGACATGCAGTCAAGAAATCCGATGTGTGGGCTTTCTCCACGCCAACTGCAAATCGAAAAAACCTATGGTACGGACAATGGGAGGAACATGGTGTCCGTGCTGCACGCGAGGAGATGATGGTCCAGTGCGCCCTGCATGTCGCATGTGTTCAATCTGGTTGTGAAAAAGGATCCTGAAGTCTTCCCACCGATCTTCAGAACATTCTGAAAATGGCCAGGAAACTGGCGTCATGACACTTTAATCCAGATCGTACAAAGCAGGAACACCCTCCTTCGAGTTGGCAGCGTTCAGAACGGCTCCCCCAACACCCTCATATATGGATGTTTCACCCCCTGGAATTCCAGCCTGCACATGTTTGACCACTGTATGAACAGAGAAAGGCCATTAACGATTTTTATGATCCGAGACCCAGGCAGTCCAGAAGTACTGCCCTGTGTAACTGATGTACATGCCAAGGCAGCTCATGCGGGACACCTGCCGTTTGTATGAGGCCTAATTCGGAGAGGCAACGGTTATTTGTCAGTCGCCAGACTACGGGATTATTAACGCATTCCACTGCTTCATGTCCTGGAACAATGCTGAAAAATCTGTCTGGGCAGGGGACTGGAGACCGGGGCGACTCATCTCAGGCCAAAATTGGAGTCCGGGGGGGACTAAAAGGGAAGGAGGGGGAGGAGGAGGGGGAACATGGACCCAAACCCATTGTCTGGTGAAATAAAGGGGAAATTTTTCAACCCAGGTCCCAAGAGAAAGGAGGGAGAGCAGGAGCAGCTGAGGGGGTTTAAATGGAAATGAAAAAAATGAGGAAAGATGACCCCCAAGCACCGGGGCGGGTATACAGGGAAATTGGGGGCAGGGGGCCCCAAAAGGAGTAAACGGGTCCAGATGGCCCCGCAGCATGCTTATTTTCCCCTGGCTAGGGGACACCGAATATTTCAGCATCCGGCAGAGGGATACTTCGGGGCTTTTCCACCCAAATTGGCCCCTCGCTACCAGCCCAAAAAAGGGACCCCCTTTTTTTTCCCCACTATTGAGGGGAAAAGACAATCCCAAAATGCTAAAAGGGAAAATCCCCCGGGAAAATCAGTTGGGCCGCGGGCCCCTAGGGCGAAAATCGTCCCCCCCCTCTAAACCAGGCCCGACCGGGGGGGTTCCCTTTCCACCCACTCACTTACTCCCTGCCGGGGGGCTGGGGGAAGGGGGGGGGCAGGGGGCGTAACATACCGGGGTAGCAGGAGTAGCTTTGCTACGGGGCCCCTGTGCTTAGGGGGGCCCCCCGGGGCAGTTTCTACTGCTTCCACCCCCAGTAACCCGGGCCCCGGGGCCCGCCGGCAGTGGCCCTTAACAGTTCACGCGGTGGCGGGGGGGGGCTGCGGGGCCCCCCGCATACCCCTCCTAAAATGCCCGGGCCCCCCGGCCAAGCGTTCAAGGCGGGCGCTCCCGGGTAGTAGCAGGAGGGGAGTGCCGACGCCCCTCGTTATTTTCCCCCGGGCCGGCCCTCTGTGGCACGGGGGGGCCGCACGGGGGAACGTCACATCACTGCCCGGGCCTTTCGTTTACCCGCAGGGGTGTAGAAAGAGCAGCAGAGGGGAGCGACCCGGCCATCGGGGGAGCGTGGACCGGGGTGAGTAATTGTTTCTTAATTTATCAAACCCCATATCCCCGCCTATGCCCCCCAAGGGCCTGCTATACCCCCCAAAAAAAAATTTCCTTTCCTATAGCCCCCCATAGTCCTTTCCCCCCTATACCAACCCCCCATATGCCTCCAATGGGCCCCCATATCCCCTCCCTAAACCCCCCCATAGCCTACCAATACTCCCCCATTTTCCCTCCCTATAGCCCCCAGGGGTCCCGGGCCTATACCCCCCCCATTGCCTGCCAAATAGCCCCCCAAAATCCCCTGCCTATAGCCCCCATATGCCTCCCCTATACCCCCCCAAAATGCCTGCCTAAACCCCCATATCCTGCCTAAAAACCCCCAAAATGCTTCCCCTATAGCCCCCCATATTCCCGTGCCTAACCCCCCATATGCCTGCCTATACCCCCCCAATATGCCTGCCTCCCTATACACCCCCCTAGATCCCTTTCCTGCCTAACACCCCCCCTAAAATCCCTTCCTGCCTATACGCCCCCTTAATGCCTGCCTATACGGGCCCCCTATTTTCCTGCCTGCCTAACACCCCCCTATTTTGCCTGCCGGCCTTTACAGCCCCCATATCCCCTGCCTCTAAAACCCCTATATGCCTGCCGATACCCCCACAAGCCTGCCGGGAAAACCCCCCCCAAGGGCTCCCCGGCAAACTTATATGGGCCCCTTTTTAGCTACCTAAACCCTACCTATATGGCCCCTATACCCCATTTTAACCCCGGGCCAACCTGAAATGGTTTCCCCTATAGTTACCAAAAACCCGCCGGGCCATATGGGCACCCCTATTGGCAAAACCAAAAACCTTTCCTTTTTGGGGGCCCCCATATATCCTATTTTAACCCTCCCTTTCCTAAATGGCCCCCTAAGCCGGGGGGGCAGGTGCTGGAAAAGCCCAGGATTCTAAGATATTTGGTCTAAATCGGGGCAGGGAAAAGGTTTGGCCCGGGAGAGGGTCAACAAGATGGCGACTGGACCGGATGCAGAACAAAAGAGAAAGTCAACGACTGGTAA
The DNA here is from genome assembly GCA_025379985.1 of Phyllomedusa bahiana. Classification (NCBI taxonomy): domain Eukaryota; kingdom Metazoa; phylum Chordata; class Amphibia; order Anura; family Hylidae; genus Phyllomedusa; species Phyllomedusa bahiana. The sequence continues at coordinate 13,898 of JAODAL010003622.1, forward strand.
AAAGAAAGGGTCACCTGTGAGTCACAAGATTTAACTGCACTGGGAATCACTTATAAAAACCCGCACAGGGTGTGTACACTGCTGTCTACCACTATAATGGGTCACTGTATGGTGTTAAATACAGTCGCAGAGCCTGTGTACACAGCGTCCCAAACCCCTAAAATTTGGGCCACTGTAAAGGGGGTAAATACATCCAGAGGCCCTTTTTTAAAATTGGTTTCTACCATTTTTTAAAGGTCACTTTTAAGGGGCTAATATACATCTGCGGGGCCGTGTACAACCCTGTTCTACCACTAAAAAGGGCACTGTAAAGGTTGGGGGAAAATACATCCCGCAGGGGCCTTGTTACACAGTAAAAAAACCACTTTATGGTCACTAAATTTTTAAATATTATTATTTTTAACAGTTTGGTCTTTGGTACTGGCAGTAAATAGTGGGAAAGGGGTTTTTTATTCATTTTTACTAAAGTGGGGGTAATTTGTGGTCCCTTTTTCTGGTGGTATAAATCAGGGCCCCTTTTGTAATAGCGTTATTGGTAATGTTGGTTTTTTGGGATAGGGGGAAATTTTAAATTGGTAGCAGTTGTGGTATATGTATGGTGAGGTATTTGGGCCCCTTGTATTAAACTACATTACAAAAAGCATTTCCCCGGTAACATGGGCGTGGTCAGGGGGGGAGGGGGGGGGGGGGCCCCATCCACAAGGTTGCTATGGGGCCCTGGGTTTTTCTAAATTTCGCCCCCGGTGGGGGGGTAAGGGGGCAGTACCAGGGTTTCTCAAAATTTAAACCCAAGTCTGGGGGTCACTGATGACAGTTTCCCTTTACCCCCCTAGTGAGGGGGGCAAACGCCAGCAGCATCAGCAGCAGGACCCGGAAAAGTCCCCCGAACCAACCCGGTTTGGGGGCCCAAATTGGACAGCACTCTGCCACCCCCAGTTTTGAAGATTTCCCCTGGACTACGGGCAAACCCAAAAAAGGATGTGTGGGGCCCCAACTTGCCGGTTTTTCAGTGGAGAAGCGTCCTGCCCCGGGGCCCGTAGTGTGGGATCAGAGCGGGGGGTTTTAGGGGGGCTGGGGGGCCCTCGTTACCCCGGGAAACCCCGGGCCCGTCCACGGGGAAATGTGGAACGACTGACCTTTGTCAAATGAATTCCCGGGGGTGGGTCGGCAGGGTTTCCACACACCAAAGCCTTAGGGGTCCCGTCTGGGGTTTAAACTAAACCCCCTCACCACTATTCTGATGTCGCCACCCCGCCTGAAGCCACCATCTGCTGTTTTTTTTCTTTCCCCCTGCCTACCAAACCCTCTTTTCCAAGGGGGCTGGGATTTGGGCCCCCCCACCCCAACACTCTGTCCCTTGTGCCAAATCTATGACCTCATGCTGCTGCTGGGTGTTCCCTGAAAATCCCCACTTTGGGCATTGGTTTCCACTCATGGACCTCATGCGTTGCTTCCCCGCCCTTTACCCCCAAATCTCTGTCATTGTGCCACTCTTTTCCACCCTTTTTTTTTTTGCCACCTCCAGAATTTGTTCCCTTGTGCCACTGTCTGACCTCATGCTGCTGCTGTGGCGCTGCCAAAATTTCCCCACACTGTGTCATTTTGCCCCCGCCTGACCTCATGCTGGTCAGCCGCCGTGACCACCGCTCTCAGTCATTGAGCCACTCTGGGGGCTTCCTCCCCGTTTTTTCCCCCTTTCCCGAATTCATTTGGGCCCTGCCTGACCCCCATAACTTTCTGCTTTTGTGACCTCTACACCTGTGTGATTGTTTCCACCCCTGTTTGGGCCCAATACTGGGTTTTTTTCCCCCTCCAGAAATTTATTGTGCCACTGCTGACCTCATGAGCGCTGTGGGTGCTGCCCAAAGTCCTCCACACTGTTCATTGTGGCCCCCTTTCCCGACCCATGCTTTCCTTGGTGTGGCTGCTGCCCGGGGGTCCCCCACCGGTGTTCCATTTTTGCCACTTTTTTGAACCCCATGCTGCTGCTGTGGCTGCTGGCCCCTGTCCTCCACACTTTTTTCATTGTGCCCCGCCTGACCCCATGCTCTTTCCCGGGCCCTGACCTCCGCCTCAGTCATTGGGCCATTCTTTTGGGTTCCCCTTTTTTTGGGGGGGGGGCCCCAAAAACCCCCCCCCAGGAAAAAAAGGTCCAAAAATTGTGCCACTTGCCCTGACCTCCCCTGCCCTGCTGGGCCCCCCCCCGGCCCGTTGACCCCTCCGGCCCCCCCTCCCCCGTTTTCCCAAAAATTGGGGGGGGGGGCCAAATTTTTTTCCCCCCCAAAAATGGCCCTTCCCCTCCCCCCCCCCCCCTTTGTTTTTTTTCAAAACCTCCAGAAAAATTTTTTTCTTGTGCCCCACTTTCCCCCCTGGAGGCATTGCCCTTGCCCCCCGTTTTTGGGCCTGCCCCGGGCCCCCCGTCAATTTCCCCCACCCTGTCACTGATGTTTTTCCACCCGAGCTTTTCACTTGTTTTTTTTCCAGCTTTTTGTGGCCGACTTTATCAGGCTACATTCCCCGCTTGAGTTTTTTTGGGCAGTTTTTTTCCCCCTTAAAACCCAGGGAATTTTATAGTGAAGCGATTTTTAAGAGGGGGGGCGGCAGTCCCTCTGCGTGTTTTACTAAAACACAACCAATTTTAAAGAAAATCCAAACCAAGCTCCCCCGCATATTTAAGCAAGGCACAACGTTCTAAATTCACAGCACCCTGCAGGGTCTGGCAGCCTGGAAAAAACTGTTTTTTAACGGGGATTTTGTCCGGAAGTAAATTTGGAACAAAGTTATTTTTTTTTCCGAAAATTGGCGAAGTGAAATAAACGAATTTTTGGGGAAATTTTGCCCATCCTATAATTTACAAATTCCAAAAGACCCTCAATGAGAAATATATTAAAAATTATAAGTCGTGATTTACACCCTTTTCTTTCTCCATTCATAATATAAATACTAAATAAAAAAGTTCAAAATTTGCACCTTTATTACCTTAAATGGGGAAACCCTAAAAAAAAATCCAGCAGTTTAATGGGTACATCCATCACCTCAACCTTTTTTTTTTTTTTTTTTTAAATTTTTTAAAAAAAGTTTCTTGTTCGTTTTTTTTAAAAGAATTTTTTTGTTCCCCCCCCCCCTCCCTTTTTAAAAATAAATTTTTCTTTAAAAACTTTAAAAAAGATATGGTATTTCTATTGGGGTGTACAATTTATAAAGTATCTATACATAATCTATTTTTTTTCAATTTTTATCAATTTTTAAAAATTTTTAAACCCGATTTTTTCCCTTAAAACCTTTTGGGCCCTTTTTTTGACATGGGGCCGACGGGAGTTTTTTTTTATTTAAACCCCCTGGGTTTTTTGCACTTTGTGTATGGAACGAGGAAGTGTGGTTTTAAAAACCCAACCCGTATTCCCAAATTTCTATTTGTAATAAATCTTCAACTAAAAAGAACGTTCCCGCGCTGTCAATTTCCGTCCATTTAAAGGGGTTTTTTTTTTGGGCAAACTGGAGAAAAAACTTCCACACCTTTTTTGGAAACCTACTACCCCGACCCCCCGGGCCCTGCCCCCGGGCAGTTTTAAAGGAAAAAAACGGGCAGAAAGCCGGACGACGATTCTTCGGTTCCAAATATTTGAAAAGCTTTTAAAAATGTTTGTGGGCCTTTCCCTTTTCAAAAAACTTAAAAAGGTTTGTGCTTAAAATAAGTACTGTGTTTCTTTTTCCCCAAAAGTTGCAATATTTGGGGGCTAGGGAGCCTTTTCTCGTTTTTTTTTTTTCCTTTTCAAAAAGGGATGATTTACTCGCTTTTGGGCCAAAGGGGGGTAGTATTTCCCGAAACCGTGCAAAATTTTTTTAACTGTTTCATTAGTGCCCCTTCGGGGGGAAAAATTTCCCCTGAGTGGGGAAATGGAGCCAAATTTCAAATAAGTTGATGTGGAACTGAACTACTTTTTCATTGATTTAGAGAGGTGAACAGCAAGAAAACCACGAGGGGGGGACACGCCCACAGTGGGGGGCAACCCCGGGACTGAAAGGAAAGAGGAAAAACCAGACTTTTGTTTTTTCAACCCTACTGCGCATGGGGGTCATGAAACCCCTGCGAGCCCGATGCACTATCAGCCAAAAACCCCCCGAACCCACACCCACCCCCCAATCCATCCCCATCCCCTCCCCTTCCCCTGTGCCCCCCTTTAATAAACCCCCAAATACTGTTTGGGGATTAAAGGGCCCAGCCCCCTTTTTTATTAAAAAAATACAACAAAAAAAAATTGTCATATAAAATATAACTCCAATAATATATACGAAAAATGTAACCCACTCAACCCCACATGCCACCATAAAATACAATATACATATAAAAGAACATAAATAAATAAAACCATCCTCCAAAACAACTTAAAACATTAACCCCGTTAAACCACAACAATGGGGCAAGGCCTTTGGAACCAACCAACCCAAACGACCTGGCCCCAAAAATCCCCGAAGGAACCAACCACCATTTACCCCCAGCCTACTCCACGGCCCGGGGGGCCCAAAACCCAAACAAGATGCTCACCCTTTTTGCTCTACGGGGATTCCACCCTTTAAAAAGCCCACCACCTTCGCCAGGTCTTTCACCATTTTCCAAACCTGGGGGGAAAAAAACCCCAAGACCCCTCACCGATCCCTCGCCCCAATTTCCAAAACCCCCCCCCAGGGGCCACCATGACATCCTCCCCTAACCCTACCAATCCCAAAAATGGGGGGGAGGGGGGGACTGCGCCCCGCCGCCAAATGGCTAAGGGCCGGGAAAGGGGGAGTACTATGATTGCCTTCACTTGGGCCCGCCTCCCCACCCGGGGCCGCACGTCCCATCGCTTAGCCGCGCCCAGCACGCCGGGTCATGGCCCCTCCCCTGGGGGGCGGGGGCCCGGTCCGGCGCTCGCTTACCACTGCAGAGCATGCACCCATTTTGCTCTACGGGGATTCCAGCCTTTTAAACCCACCACCTTCGCCGGGGTCGATTCACCATTTTCCAAATCCGAGGGAATCAACCCCAATACTCCCTCACGTTCCCCCTCCAAATTTCCCAAAAAACCCCCCCCCCCCCATAGCATGCATGAACCCTCATGCATGCGAGGCCCCCCCACCACCCCAAACTCTCCAACCCTCCAAAGGCCCAACCCAAAGATCCAAACCAACCGCCGTCAATTACCCCATCTAAACCCCCCCAAAAATTGTCCCGCCAACTCCAACCCTATGCCGGACAATCACCCCCCTTTTCCTAGCCACAAAATTCCCACCGACCTTTTTTAAATTTAAACCCCCCTTTAAATTCAGCCTCTCAACCGGTGAGCACCCCCCCAAATGTGCCGAAACCAATGTCCACCAAACGATAACATACAGGGGAAGGCCCCAAATCCAAAAATCAAACTTGAGCTCCTTACAACTCCCTAATTAAAGACCCCAAACACCCCCCCACATGGAGCACCAAAATATCCGCGGCCTGTCCGGCTGCAAATCGCGCCCCTCCGGCCCACACCCTAACCACCGTTTCCCCCGACCCCCAGCCAGCTACCACTGCGACCCCCGTGAAACCCAAATTGACGGCCACCGGGCCGCATGTCTGTCGCTCGCACCCCGTGAACGTACGAAGGGCCAAGGCCCACCGGGAAGGAGGACAACTGGAAAAAAAGAAAACAGTGAAACTTTGACATAATGGAAATAACCCCCACCAACCCCCACCAGCGCCCCCAACTCCTTAAGCTCCCAGATGCGGCCGTATATAAACCGAACCTGCCCCGACCCCATCTCCCACCTTTAAACCACATCCGCACTAAGGCTCCAACCCGGGCCCCGGGTAGCTCCCCACCGGAATAATCGGTGCAAAAAGCGGGGTCAACCCACCGCCACCGACACCGCCAAACACCGTGTAAATTGGAAACGGACAAAAATTTTCCCACTATCCGCGGGGGGCCCCCCTCACCCCTCACAGGATCAAAAAAATCCGCCAACACCGCACCGGGACACATCCCGCACCGGGAACCGCCCGCAGGTCACCCGCACCCCCTCCCGGGTCTGATCTTTTTTTCGCCGGGCGCAGCCAAAACAAACCGCATAACCGATTGGGCCACTCCCTTTAAAGGGGCCCCCCCCTTTTTGCCTCGGGAACACCAGCTCCCCACCTAACACCCCAAAAATGCCCCGAAAACGCCACCGAAACACGCCCCCCCTCGAACCAGCTGGCACTTCCACCAAACCCCTACCGAACTTTCCAGTAGAGCGAAACCCCCCGGGAAGTCGCACCCCTACCCCCTTGGCCCCCCTTTTCTCCGAAGAGCCCAACACAACTAAACCCTTTAGTCAAATCCCGCAACCGCCGCTTTCTAAAACCAAAAGCCACCCCAAAATAAAATCTGGAGACCTAGCCGCGGCCCACCCAGCCCCGAAAAAACCCCAACCAAACAACAATGCCCCAAGGGGTCCTCCTCCGATACCCATCCGAGGGCGTTAACCAATCCGACCCTGTCCCCAGCCGCCTATAAGCACCCAGGTCCCGGTTGACAAAGACCCCCACACTGTTCGCTCCCAAGGCCCGGGGTCCATAGATGACTGGGGCACCTTCCCCAATTCCCCCCCGATGACCAACCGAACCTTCCCACTGCAACCGAGAAAGAGAGTCAGCGACGCATTCTGGCCCCCCCGGAAACATGCTCCGCCCCACCCATATTAACTCCGGGCACCTCAAGACCAAAAAACCAAGAACGGACTACTGCGGCGAAGAGGCCGCAATTTTTTTTTAATTTTCCCAAACACCAACCCCCAATTTGTCAAAAAAAGAACAACCTTCCATCCCGAAAATATCCCCACAGTTCCAAGGCCACCACATGGGAAACAACCCGGGAACCCAAAAATTTCCTAAAAAACCGAAGATCCCGCCAACCCTCGGGCCACGGGGCCGCACACCACCTTACCCCACAAATGGCACCAAAGCCCTGCTCCGCCGCATCAGTGAAGATGTCGATCTTTTTTTCGACTTTCCCCGGCAAAAATCGAACGCCCATTATGGGCACCAAAAAAACACCCATCCCCTCACTCCCCCCGTCTCGCCCCAACCGACAAAATAGAGGCTTGTCACCCAGTCCGCTGGCCAATCACACAAAAAACCCGCCCATGGCAAAACCTGCACGCGAAATTAAGCTTCCAAGAACGACTGCATTTTTCTGAGAGGGAAACTTCCAAACCCAACCGGGAAACCTCCCGCCGAGTCTGTCCCAAATTTTCTGCCGGTAACCCACCCATCTTTTCAGAATCAATGCAAAACCCAAAAAATTCAGACACGGGTCGGAAACCCCCGTCTTATCTGGTGCCAACGGCCACCAACCCTCCGTCACCCAAACAAAATGCTAGCAAGGACCCACACACCGGAGACCCGCTGCACCCACACAGAAAAAAACATCCCAAAAAATGAAAGAAAACTCAACCCCGACACTCCCCAACCCCCCTTTAAAAATGTGCTAAAGGCCCCAAAATAGGGGACACATAGCGAACAACCCATTGGCGGCAACGACCACAAAAACTTCCCACCCAAAAACACCCCAACAAATTTCAGACTATCCCCCATCACTGCAAAAGTCGAAATACCCCCAATATCCGCCTTGGGCCCTTAAATTGCGCGCCCGTTCCGCCAACAAGACACCCCCCGTCATCGAAGGAGGATAACCACGGAAAAAAACTCTGGGCATACCATCGTACCGATTGGCCCTTTGGGAAAGGGCAAATGGGGAATAAGCCGAAATTTTCCCCCCCTCCTTTTTCGGACCACCCCAAAGGGGACACCACCAGTCAGGAAAAGGCAGAGCGCAAATGGACCCCGCCCTTCTCCCCCCGCCACTTCTTTAGCCCAATTCTCAATACCGTTGGTGTTCAGGGGCCCCCTTAAGTTTCTTAAACAGCAAAGGGGACCGAGTGAATGGGGGCGGGAAAGACAAACCCCTGCCGAAACCCCGCGAACAGGCCCTGACCCATCCGAAAGCGGGCTAAAAAGGGTCCACTCGCCCATTTTTACCGGGGTCACCCCCTTGAAACCCCCGCCCCCCCTTTGCCCGACCCTTCTGAAACACGGGTGAAGGCGCAGAAAGAGCACACTTTTAAAAAGACACCAGACCCAAACTTTCATTTACCCCCTTAAAGACCAAAACCCCCCCCCCTTTTGAACCTCCGGCTGCGAGCCTGCACCAAACCAAACCCGCCTCCCCCCTGGCCCCCGGGGACCCCCCCCCCAAAAAAGGCTGCCCGAACTTCTCGGGGCCATAACTTCAGCCAGAGAAACCCTACCTTTTGTCCCACCCGACGAAGACGAACTCTTTTCTCTGACGAAACTGTTCGCAAACCGCAACCCCGCCCGTCCCCTACCCCCGATGCGCCTCCCCAATCCATCCTGTAGCAAAAGAGGGCCCCAAAATTCTCGGCGCCTTTTCAACCAGAACTGCAAAAATCGCAAACCCTGCAACCATTGGGAAAAGTTTGCGAATATCCCCCACCCGCTTTTTTCCCCCCCTTTTTTGCCGTCTTCTTACCCTTATCAAATTAAACTTTTTTAAGGGGACAGGGGAAAACTCCACAACCTCCTTCCAGCTTTTTTCCCCACCCTTTTCAGGGCCCCGACGACCCTCAAAGCAACTATACCCCCCCTTGCCCTTCCTCCAACCCGACACTCTCCGCGGGGTTTTTTCTGTCTGCACTGCACCGTCACGCCCCCGCCTTGCTCCAAAAGGGCCCCCGGGGGCGAACCCTCCCCTAACACTACGGAAGCACTACCCGATGGAGCCCCCAAACACCACTGGTGACCCAACCCCCGACCCCCCCTCCCGCAAATTCAAACCCGCCCAAAAAATCCCGCACCGCCCCGCTAAACCCCCCGTCCTACGGCACCCTACCCCGCTTTCCCCGCCGCCCCCCCAGCAAGAACAAACCCCCTACCGAGTAAGCCCCCTTGCACCGAAAAATGGCGGAAACGTCATACAAACATATACCACCTGGCTCGTGGGGGGTGGGCCCACCCCCGCTATACCGGAATCCACTTGCTTCCCCCCCAGGGCCGCGTCTCCCTGATGCCCGTTGACCCCGGGTCAAGGCCCCCAGCACCCATTAAGGGGGCCGACCGGCCGGTCGCGGGGATGGGCGCACCTGCCACCCCGAACCGGGGGAACCCGAATCTTTTTCCGCCCCGCTGGGGGCCCCCGACTGTCGCCCTTCTTTTCCTACGCTGCACCCTCCCGACACAGGGGGAAATTCCAACCGCCGACCTCTTTCACGCCCGGGTGGCCCCCCACCAAAAACCCAGTAAGGGCCACCGTAACCACCGACGAAGAAATGAAGGAGCAGCGGCGACGACCCCCGGCCAGGGCCCCAACCCCCGCTCCCGCAGGGGCCCCCGGCCAAGGAGCCTCCCAGGGCCCAGCAGGGCGACCCCCAAATTGACCTGCCCCCACCCGAAGGTCCCAAAGGCTCCGCTGGCACCGGCCCTGGGGAAACCTGTCACCTCGCGGTTCGAGCCCCCCTGCGACCCGCCCCCCCCCCCCTGCGGTGCAGAGTCCCTCCCCACCGCGACCCCCCCGACCCCCCCAGGAAGCGGGCCATCTCACTACCGCTCACCCGCCACCTACCCAACAGCCGGACCCCGCCCACTACCCCCCGGGGGGCCTCCAAGCGCCGCAGCCGGGCCCCGTCCTATCCAGGGCCCCAACTCTCCTCCAACCAGCGGGTCCCGGATGCCGCCATGCGCCTCAAAGGTTTTTGCTGTTCCTCCCATATTCTTCCAGACGCGCCGCCAACGTCCCCACTGCGCCCCGGCTGCCGAAAGCAAAAAGCCGGAAGGGAGGACTATGTTGCCTTCATCCGCCCCGCCCCCCATCCGGGGCCCCACGCCGCATCGCTTAGCCGCGCCCACGCCGGGGCTGGCGCGCCTCCCCTAGGGGGGGTGGGCCCCCGGCCGCTGCTGGGGCAGAAGGGGATCATGCACCCCTTAAAAGAAGTTTTATCGGCAGAAAAGGCTTCAATCGTCACGGCAGCATTGGCTTTGGACTTCCACTGATTGGCAAAGGGTTGTCTTTTCTGATGAATTACATTTCCTGCTTCATCGAATGGATGGACATTGGAGTGTCAATTGAAAACAGAGAACAAACACCCTGCAACCATTGCTGGAAAAACACAAGCTGGTGTTGGCAGTGTTATGTTCTGGGGAATGTTTTCATGATATACTCTAGGCCACTCATCCATGTAGAAGGCACTCTCAGCAGATTTTGGTAAAAACCCATCCTTGCAGATCCTGTACACCTATACTGAGTGTCTTCCATGGGGCGGAGAGGATCTTTTATCAAGACAATGTAACATGTCATATGGCTAGAAATTTATGACAGTGGTAGGAAGAGCGTGACCAAGAGTTCCAAGTTCTACCGGGACCCCCTAATAGACAATAGTTGAATCCATCTGTGGGAAGACCTCATTGGTGGTGTTTGCTCTATGGATTCTCCCCCACGCACCCTCCAGCAGCTGTGGAATGCAGTCAACATGGCTCCAGATAATTGTGACGACCTGCCAGGACATTATTGACTTGCTTCCAGTCCATCTAGCCACTGTCCGTGCTGCAGACAATGATTACTCTGGGTTCTCATTAAAAAGAAGGCAATTACAGACCAAAATAAGTTCAAACTATCTAAAGAGGTTGTGTATGTCCTAAAAATAATAATATGCTCCCTCGGCTCCATTAAAAAGAAGAAAAAACTATATCCACCTCTGGTACTCAGCGGCATGGTCACCATCAGAAATTTCAGGGCATCATAGAGCTGAAGCATCTGCCCCCCACTAACCATGCCCACACCCCACTGTCAACTCCGCCCTCCAACCCAGAAAAAGAAAAAATCTTTGTTGGATAAACAAGAAAAAAATGCAATAGCACCATTGTTTTTGGATTTAGTTCTTGTTGGATTTTACAGTGTACAGTTTCTCTATATTGTTCAGGTCAGTATGTATACAAGGGCCAGAAAATACCGCCCCATGATCACTGCATGTCACCACTATAATGTTAGTGACCAAACCAATATACTCAGACCAATAATGCCAAACAACAATATACAATGACAAAATAATACCTCACATATCACTATTATATGGTAGCTAATACCACTATAATGATACTAACCAAACCCATATGCTAAGACCAATATAATCAAATAACAGCAATATACAAAGACCAAGTAATACCACCAGATATCTCCAGCATAACGATACTGAATACCCCCATGCTGTTAATGAATGTAAACCATTACAACAAGACCATTATTTACACCATACAGTGATCTTATAGTGGTAGATACCAGAGTACACTGGCCCTGTAGACTGTATAGTACCTTCATACAGTGACCATAAAGGGGTATATATAAATGTACACAGGTGCTCCACACACAGTGCAGTTATATTTAGTGACTCACAAGTAACGTCTTGTCTGATGTGTCGTTCACTTTCTCTTTTCTTCTCCATCCAGTCCATACGACTTCTCCCAGCCACCACTCGTCCCTGCAGAATTTACAACACAAACATGTTAGACTTCTCACTTTATATCATGTTCCTAACTGTGCCCCGCTCCCATGTGTAAACTCCCGATCCATAGTGCCCCAAATAGTAATAATTATTCCTTGGTGCCCTGGTAATTAGATAGGTAGGACCCCTAATAGCTCGGTATATAGACCCCCTTGGTAGGTACAGTAGGTAGGCATATAGCCCAACCCCACCACCTGTAGGTAGTTAGTTATATAGGGCTTCCAGAAGGTAAATGGCTATATAGAGCCCCCCAGTAAGTATGGAAGGTAGATGGAGCCCCCAGTAGGTAGGTTGTAACAGCTAGTTAGAGGGCCCCACAGTAGGTAGGTAGTTTAGAGGGGTCTCCAGTAGGCAGGTAGTTAGAGGGGGCCCCAGTAGGGTAGATACTTTAGAGGGGCCCCCAGGTCGCAAGGATGCACATACAATAGAGATAGCTTATATGGTAGAAAGAACAGGCCTGCAGCTACTGTGAAACAAGTGGGCAGCACCTGCCAGCAGCCACGGGCCCCCCTTTGTCTCATAGGGTGGTTGGGTCTGTACGTCAGTACCAGCCATACTGCCCTAACGGCGGCCCTGCCCATCAGTGGCTCTCCCCCCGTCTTCTGTTTACATTCTGCCATTAGTCATGTCACGTGCCTCTCATTTACATCAGTTTGGATTGAACAGCTGATTGGAAGTGACAATGTAAACAGAAAACCAAAGAGAGCCGCCATTGGAATTTGTTTCCAGAGGAAGGTTGTTTTTTCAATGGAGCCCTAAGAGCATACAGTTTTTTTTTAGGACCAAGACAACCCATTTAACTTGTTTCCCTTCTTTACAGACAGTGGCACAAAAAACTTATTGTGGCATTCATTTCAAGAGGTATATTTATGGGGCAAGATACCACCAAGAGTTTGAACATCACCTGAAAGTATCAAAACACACACAAGGTGGCACTGTTGCTTCAACATTGTAGAACTTAACCAAACAACAAATAACACTAAACACTTGTTTAATACTTTATCTTGGGTTCCCAAGCAGGGTCGGGATGATGAGTAGGTGAGATAGTTGACCACCTATAGCGCCACTTCATTCCAGGCAGAAAAGGGGACACAAGGAAGTATATAGTGGGCTGAATTTTCCATTAGGAGTGCTATTTGCCTAGGGCACCAGAATTCCTTGTTCCAGTCCTGTTCCCAAAAACTTCAAAGGACCCACAATCTAGGACTGTGCCACCCAAGCGGCCATCTTTAACTGCCAAATTTCACTTCAGCAATTATCAGGTTAATATTTATCTCAAGCTAGGCCCTATTCTTCACAGACCAATATTTCTTTCTCCAAGCCAAACTCTGGAGAATCCTATTCCTCTTGTCCGAGTATCTACTTCCACAGAATGCAAAAGAGCATAGAGTACATCACCCTTGTGCATCAAGACAAAATGTTTTGATGACCCTAAGAGATTAGTGTGAATAGGCTTCATAATGTGGTACTAATGTTCATAAATACATCTCTTAAGATTACGAGTGGTGCATCCTACATATACATTTCTTAAAGAGAATAACATAGACCACATAATCACTATCACAATCAATTCACTTGATAAAAAATGTGTCACTTTACCTGTATTGCTAAGCCAAATGGAAGACGACGGTACCGCATCCATTTAACATTGCACCAAACGATCTGCTTCTCTTAGACAAATCTAACCTCATTCTTAAGTACATTGGCTAACACTGGATTTTGATACAAAATGGGTAAGTTTTTGCGCACCAAACCCACCACTCGTAATCTTAAAGGGGTTGTATCATTAATTAAATGGTCTTCAGAATAAGGGGACAGTGAAAACAAGCAACTTGGCAATTGGATGTCATTTGCAAAGCTGGCTTGTTTTCACAGTCTCCCTGATCTTCTGTTTCTGTAGTTCCCCAGTGCCAGTCAGATTCCTCCTCCTTTCATATCATTAGCTGACGGCTCTACTAATTTACATTCTGTCTGGCCCCTGGTTGTATTCATGGGAGTGTGCATTCCTGCCTCTCTCACTCAGAATAAGGGTCCGGCAACAATTTCACTCTATACAGCCAGAAAAAACACAATAATACTGCAGGGCTTCTACAATCAGAAAACAGCAGAATTGTGCCCCGATGCCTAAATGCTCCTGCGTCTAAACATAGAAGGGAGAATTGTGCTGCTCTGGAGGAGTTCATAGAATCAGTGCTCTGAGTTCATAGAAGATTGTCTAGACTGAATGCAGGCCTGTTGTAACGGATGCGGCGCTGACAGACGTATGCCGAGGCACCGACATCCGGGTGTGGATCCTCTGTGATCACCGCAGGCGAGGTGGTAGCTGGAGGACCACGCCAGGGAGTGGAGTCTAAGGGGCCCCTGGTCTTCGCCAGAGCCCGCCGCAAAGCGGGATGGACTTGGCTGCGGGACCCCCAGGTCACTACCCCTGACGTGGCTACCTGCGGTGACAGCCAGGGTGCAAGACAGGAATCCAGGCGGTGGAATACAGCAACACAGGAACATGTACAGCAGGATACAGGAGGGTTAAACGTACACATAGCACCACAGGATACGGCAGGAACTGGACGGGTAACACATCAGGTACAGACCAGGGAACACGGCAGGAACAGGAGAGCACATACAGGACAGGAACACGGCAGGATACCGGAGACACAGACACAACGGACGGACGGACGGACAGGAGCTCAGATGACAAAGACACTGGACCAGCATCTCAGGGGTTAAAGACTCCAACAGCAGACCTGAGATGCTGGCAGGAGCTCAAGATGGGAAGCAGCTGGACACAGCAACAGACTGCAATGAACTGACCCAGAGCAGAGGCAGGAACTTCCTCTTATAGGCAGGGGTCAGAGGTAAAGAGGAAGTAGACAGAGACAAGTAACCTATAAAAGACAGGAAGCTGCAGTGCGCGCGCCCCCTAAGAGGAACAGAGCACACACAGGACCCCAGGAAGCAACAGAACAGGACAGGACAGGTAAGCACAGGAAGGCACGACACGCCGACGGCCCAAGGCAGGGAACCGCGGCGTGAACCGTGACAGTACCCCCCCCCCCCCCTCAAAGCCCCCTCCTCCCCCTCCAAATCACAAACATGGCGTTCCACATAGGTCAGGGGCCCGCAACTTCTACGGGGGCAACCCCAAAACCAAGGTACGGGCTGAATAATATAGCCAGTATAGGGAAAAAACCTAGATAAGGAAGTGCACGGGAGGAAACAAACGGGGCACTAGCCAAAATGGGGGGGAAGACCCAGGGCGGGACCATGAGCTAGGCAACAGACGGACGCTCAGGGCGGGACCATGAGCTAGGCAACAGACGGACGCTCAGGGCGGGACCATGAGCTAGGCAGCAGACGGACGCTCTGGGCTGGACCATGAGCTAGGCCAAACAGGTGCTCTGGGCTGCACCATGAGCTAGGCCAAACGGGTGCTCTGGGCTGGACCATGAGCTAGGCCAAACGGGTGCTCTGGGCTGGACCATGAGCTAGGCCAAACGGAAGCTCTGGGTGTACCATGAGCCAGCGGACAGGGATACCGACACTCCGGGCGTACCATGAGCCAGCGGAAAGGGATACTGACACTCTGGGTGAACCATGAGCCAGCGGACAGGGATACTGACACTCTGGGCGAACCATGAGCCAGCGGGAAAGGGATAATGACACTCTGGGCGTACCATGAGCCAGCAGACAGGGATGCTGACACTCAGGGCGAACCATGAGCCAGCGGACAGGGATACTGACACTCTGGGCGTACCATGAGCCAGCGGACAGGGAATACTGACACTCTGGGCGTACCATGAGCCAGCGGAAAGGGATACTGAAACTCTGAGCGTACCATGAGCCAGCGGACAGATACTGACCCTCTGGGCGTACCATGAGCCAGCGGACAGGGATACTGACACTCTGGGCTTACCATGAGCCTGCGGACAGGGATACTGACACTCTGGGCTTACCATGAGCCAGCGGACAGGGATACTGACACTCTGGGCGTACCATGAGCCAGCGGACATGTATACTGACATACTGGGCGTACCATGAGCCAGCGGACAGGGATACTGACACTCTGGGCGTACCATGAGCCAGCGGACAGGGATACTGACACTCTGGGCGTACCATGAGCCAGCGGACAGGGATACTGACACTCTGGGCGTACCATGAGCCAGCGGACAGGGATACTGACACTCTGGGCGGAACAATGAGCAAGCGGACCGAGATACTGACACACTGGGCGTACCATGAGCCAGCGGACAGGGATACTGACACTCTGGGCGTACCAAGATCCAGCGGACAGGGATACTGACCCTAAGTGCCTACCATGAGCCAGCGGACAGGGATACTGACACTCTGGGCGTACCATGAGCCAGCGGACAGGGATACTGACACTCTGGGCTTACCATGAGCCAGCGGACAGGGATACTGACACTCTGGGCGTACCATGAGCCAGCGGACAGGGATACTGACACTCTGGGCGTACCATGAGCCAGCGGACAGGGATACTGACACTCTGGGCGTACCATGAGCCAGCGGACAGGGATACTGACACTCTGGGCGTACCATGAGCCAGCGGACAGGGATACTGGCACTCTGGCGTACCATGAGCCAGCAGACAGAGATCCTGACACTCTGGGCGTACCATGAGCCAGCGGACAGGGATACTGACACTCTGGGCGTACCATGAGCCAGCGGACAGAGATACTGACACTCTGGGCATACCATGAAGCCAGCGACAGGAACTGACACTCTGGGCGTACCATGAGCCAGCGGACAGGGATACTGACACTCCTGGGCATACCATGAGCCAGCGTACAGGGATAACTGACACTCTGGGCGTACCATGAGCCAGCGGACAGGGATACTGACACTCTGGGCGTACCATGAGCCACGGACAGGGATACTGACACTCTGGCGTACCATGAGCCAGCGACAGGGATACTGACACTACTGGGCGTACCATGAGCCAGCGGACAGGGATACTGACACTCTGGCGTACCATGAGCCAGCGGACAGGGATACTGACACTCTGGGCGTACCATGAGCCAGCGGACAGGGATACTGACACTCTGGGCGTACCATGAGCCAGCGGACAGGGATACTGACACTCTGGGCGTACCATGAGCCAGGCAACGTGTGCAGACACTCTAGACGAGGGCAGGGTCACCCCGGCGGAATCCAGGGTCAGTTCATACTGTAACGGATGCGGCGCTGACAGACGTATGCCGAGACGCCGACCGCTGACATCCGGGAGTGGATCCTCTGTGATCACCGCAGGCGAGGTGGTAGCTGGAGGAACATGCCAGGGAGTGGAGTCTAAGGGGCCCCTGGTCTTCGCCAGAGCCCGCCGCAAAGCGGGATGGACTTGGCTGCGGGACCCCCAGGTCACTAACCCTGACGTGGCTACCTGCGGTGACAGCCGGGGTGCAAGACAGGAATCCAGGCGGTGGAATACAGCAACACAGGAACATGTACAGCAGGATACAGGAGGGTTAAACGTACACATAGCACCACAGGATACGGCAGGAACTGGACGGGTAACACATCAGGTACAGACCAGGGAACACGGCAGGAACAGGAGAGCACATACAGGACAGGAACACGGCAGGATACCGGAGACACAGACACGACGGACGGATGGCCAGGAGCTCAGACAGAGGCGTCGCTAGGCAGTATCATTCGGGGCAGAAGCCCCGGATGTAAAGCCTTCTGCCCCGAATGTTTAGTCTCCTAACTCTCTCTGCGCCCTGCAGTGAGAAGCTTCACCCACCTCCAGAGCCTCAGCACTCTCAGGGAGCAGTGAGTACAGCCCCTCCTCCTCTTCTGTGCTCCCTGCACAGCCCTCCCCCGGAGCTACAGCACAGACAGTAAGGGTTCCCTGCCCTCCTCCTGCCGGCTACTTCAGCAGATAGTCGGACCCCAATCACTATGGAAACCAGAAGGAGCTTCTGGTTTCCTCAAGACTTCCAGAGCTGCCTAAACAGCCCAGGAGCTTCTAGGACCCCAGTGACCCTGCATAAGGTATGTCCTGAGGCAGGATGGAGCGCTATGCCCCCACCTCACATTTTTCACAGAGGTACAGTATATGAGTATATACATACACACAGGGACAGTATATACACAAATGTAACACTCAGGTAAATATTGGACATGTGTATATACTGTTCCTGTGTTTATATTACAGTATATATATTTATATACATACTACATATATATATATATATATTATAATATATATATATTATATATTTATATATATATATATATAATATACACACACACACACATGCACTTCACACAGGGCCAGTATATACTCAAATGTAACACCCAGATAAGTATTGCACATGTATATACTGTCCCTGGGTGAAGTGAAGTACATGTGTGTGTGTGTGTATATATATATATATATATATATATATATATATATCTATATATATATATATATATATATACACATACATATATGTATATACACATACATATATGTATATACACATACACTGTAATATACACACAGGAACAGTATATACACATGTCCAATATTTACCTGTGTGTTACATTTGTGCATATACTTTCCCTGTGTGTATTAAAGTCTGATGTATTAAAGTGGTCAAGCAAATAAAAAGTGAAAAAAAACAAACAAAAAAAACACACACATATAACCTTTTCCTCATTACAAATGCTTTTCAATTAAAAATTGTAAAAAAAAAGTACACATATTTGGCATCACCGTGTGCGTATCAACCCTGTGCTATAGAACTGATTTTACCCCCTCCATGAAGACTGCTACACAAAAAACAAAAAAACAAAAAACATTTTTGTTCATCCCACTGTGCAAGAAATTGAATAAAAAGCAATCAAAAAAGTCCCATGAACCTCAGAACAGTACCAATGAAAAAAGATATGGCTATTAGAATTTAATGATGCAGAACATTTTATTTATTTCTGTGTAACATTACTACAACATTAAAAAAAAAAAACTATAAAATGGTATGAATTGGGTATTGCTGTAATCGTGTTTATGCCCCACAGTAAGCGCTGTAAAAAAAAAAAAACACTACCAGGATTTTTTATATACTTTGCCTCATAAAATTTGAAATACAAGGTGATCAAAAAAACATATATAGCCCAAAATGGTGCCAGTAAAAAGGTCTGCTCATCCTGCACAAAATAAGCCTTTACACGGCTCTATCAACATAACAGAAAAAAAAAAGAGTTATAGATGAAAAAAGAAGAAAAAAAAATGGAAAACAGCTGTGTCATTTAGGAGTTAAACTACATCACCACATATACCGTATAAGAGGCACTTTTGTGCCCCCAAATTTGGGAAGAAAATGAGGGTGCAACATATATTTTGAATTCAACAGGAGGTAGGAGTGGGACAATGCTGTAGGCCGTGGGCTGGGAGGATGGGGTATGTGGTCGGAGACCATCAGTAAGGGAGTCAAGAGCAGAGTCTCTGCTGCTGGAAGCTAGCGACGGGGTTCAATTAACCCCTTCATGCATATGGATGTCCCTGAACATCTAAATGGCATGAAGGATGTATAAAGCGGGCTCACGCGCTAAGCCCACTCTATGCAAAGCGGACAGCGGTTGTTCCTTTCACTCACCGCTAACAAAGGGCCTGTGCCCCGAATGTTTTAGGACCCTAGCAACGCCCCTGAGCTCAGATGACAAAGACACTGGACCAGCATCTCAGGGGTTAAAGACTCCAACAGCAGACCTGAGATGCTGGCAGGAGCTCAAGATGGGAAGCAGCTGGACACAGCAACAGACTGCAATGAACTGACCCAGAGCAGAGGCAGGAACTTCCTCTATAGGCAGGGGTCAGAGGTAAAGAGGAAGTAGACAGAGACAAGTAACCTATAAAAGACAGGAAGCTGCAGCGCGCACGCCCCCTAACAGGAACAGAGCACACACAGGACCCCAGGAATCAACAGAACAGGACACGACAGGTAAGCACAGGAAGGCACGACACGCCGACAGCCCAAGGCAGGGAACCGCGGCGTGAACCGTGACACCTGTGGTATGTAAACATACTTACAAAAGAAGACTGCATAGGGTGCTCGACACAGTGACATGTGGACTCGGGTGAGGAAGGGGGGAGACTCGGGAGCGAGCATGAACAGTGAAGGGGGGGGATGACATCATCCCCCTTCAGTTAAGAAACACCTAGCTTGGAGGGGAAGAAACGCCACTGGATTTGTAGAGCTGAGAACACAATGAAACACACAATCTGAAGAAGCGATACATCCCCTTTAAAAGATGTATTTATGAACATTTGTACTACATTAAGAACTCTATTCACACTAGACTCTAGTCAAAAAAAAATTCTGTAATGAATAAGGGAGATGTATCCTCTTTTGCAACTTTTGGTCTCAGAGGAGGTGATAGGCATCAGAGGTCGTTAATTCATGGAGCTTTCTGGATTTAAAAATTGAATACTTCGATACCATTTGGTCTACATTATAGAAATAATTTGTTATATCATTATTATTTTTTGGATTCATTTTTCTTTTTGATGATTTGTTTTTTGCGATTAGATGCTTGTTTAAATACTGTATATTTTTTTCTGTCCAGTCATGGGTTAATTTACGTGTATTGTGATTGGTTCACATAGGGCCACATGTATGAAAACTGTCTAGGTCTAAAATTCACTTTGTTGCCCAAAAAAAACAATCAGAAGTCCTCTGATTTTTCCAAAAGCACTATAAAAAATTTAAATGGACGCTCTGATTGGATGCTAGGGGCAACAAAGTGTTTTTTGCCCTAACTTTTTCAAAACATGTGGCCCATATTTTGGTTTTTGGAAAACTTTTTGTGACATGCAATAAGTTTTTTTTAAAATTGTCGGGGATTTCTACCAA
Organism: Phyllomedusa bahiana; assembly: GCA_025379985.1. Classification (NCBI taxonomy): domain Eukaryota; kingdom Metazoa; phylum Chordata; class Amphibia; order Anura; family Hylidae; genus Phyllomedusa; species Phyllomedusa bahiana. The sequence continues at coordinate 34,327 of JAODAL010003622.1, forward strand.
TTTTTTTGCTTTTTGGACTGTTTTGGCAGGGAAGAGGCCCTACCCTCTTTTGGTTGTGAACATGGGGACCATCGACAGACTGTTTTTAATTAGAGCAGAGCGGGGATCTTCTCTCCCTGAAAACATGGAGGTCTGAACGTACCAAAGAATTTTAAAAATGTAGATTTAAATTTTCCATCTATATTGAGGTCACCTTGTTGCAGTAGATGGGCAATTACAGTTTTCATCAAAAAGATATACTAAGAACCTCCAATTTTCATGTATTCTAAAGTAGTAGAAATACTTTTTGAAAAAAATTCTTATATCCCCTTTAACTTTTTGGGTGTTTATAGAGTGCTGCTGATATTGTGTTGTGTTTGTGAGGCACAGAAGTGTCTAGAAACTGTCTAAAACCCATAATAAATGTGGTGTAAAGAATTTACGCCACTATTTTGAGCACATAATGGGCTAGAATTCTGGAGTAATTTCCATTAACAAATGTGTCCCAAAGTTTGTTCGTCCTCACAGCCTATGCTTGTTTTAATAGTTTAGGCTTTTCCATGTATAAAACAATCAAATAGTAGATTATTATTTGGAAATTCTCGAAGGACAAAATATTAAAAAGAATAAAAGCAAATATGAACTATAATAGAAAAGATTTTTTTATATATAAAAGGATTTTCTTCCTGTAAATTTAATCTGTTAGATCCCTTGACAAAACTATTTTAAACTTATATAAGTATATCTATCTTTCTTAAACTAAATATAAGTAAAAACTTATATTCTCCATGAAATAACTTAGAACTTTCCATTGTTTGTGTATTATGCCTTATGAGCATGTATAAATAAATTTCCCAAAACACCTCCTACACTGCCCAAAATCATGTGACGGTCGCTGTGCAATGCAAGACACATCAAAATAACTGACTTTAATGCAAAGCAAGTTAAACCAGATGTACAGTTGTAAGGGTATACTTACAGACAGTACATATGTATTATGTATTTCTGCAAAAAAAAATCAGCAAGGTGTAAAGACACAGAAACAGCACATACTGCAGAAATAATCCCATTCAGATGTATTGAGTGGATTTTACTTTGCAGAAATTTATCTAATAAATGTGAGTCTTGTGATACCTTTGGGACTTCAAATAATTTGATGACTCACTGCTGTTTTACATTTACACCCCTTTAATAAAGCCATTTAATATTATTATAACCTCATCTGTAAAGATTTAAAAATTTTTACCGTGACTGTATCGCCTTGTAAATGTACTTCTTTTTTAAATTTTGAAGTCCAGACAAAAAAAACATACTGTCAAATGAAAATTGATTTTGCCTGAAGGGTATCATTGATGACTTGAACCTATGTTTATGCTTTTAAAATTTTGTGAAACATAAATTTCTTTCTGTGTTACAAAACTAGAGCCTTACATTTATATTTGTTGGCTCAGTGGGACATTCTGGCATGAATAAGTTTAAATATATAAAGATATCAAGTCCTTCTAATTAAAGAAGAGATAATTACTGCATGTAAGGAATCATTACCAAATACTGCATAAAAAGCCAAAATAACAAAAGGGAAACAAAGGCTTGCCTATGAAAGAAAATAGGATAAATTAAAAATTTCTACAAAGGGGGGCCAATAGTCATGAGAACATTCTGATACATCCCGGGAAGCAAACAGACAAATGTCAAACCCCATCCACTACTGCAAACTTGGAAATGATCCCACAGAACCTATATGAAACAACTAAAGGATAGATAAAAAAGTTTCCAATTCAGGTCCGGGAAAAAAATGGAAATTGCTTATCCCCAAAACCCAAACCGGGCGCTTTTTAAGCCCCCCCAAAAACCCTAAAGTTGGGAAAACCCGGGAGGCCACCGGGCATTGGGGGAATTACAGAAATACTCGGTTTGGGTGGAAAATCCCTAAAACCCCTGGGCGAAACCCCAACAAAACCAGGGAAAAACAAACCCTTTTTTAAAAAAACCAAGCCCGGTCCCCCTTCCCGAGGCCCCAATTTGGCCACCATTGATGTAAAAATCCCTTATACAAAAAAATTCCCCACAAGGATGGATTTTGCAGCATGTAGGGGCCCCTGAAAACAAGACCCCCAACAAAACCCCGCCACAGCTCCCATTTTTACTCAGCCACAAATTTCACTTTTGGAGAAACCTTTCTACAGCAATGGGAACCCCCGGGGTCCGATGTGCCCCCCAATAGCAAAACTCTTTTATGGCGGGATTAAGGATTTTTTCAACATGCACCACCAAACCCATGTGTACCTCCGTTTTATCGATGAATCATTTTTTCATCTGGCTTGGGGGCGGGAGGCCCTAATTCAATTCAAAAATGATTCAATAACTTTCAACCCCCCCAAAAACTTCAACTTACCTATTCAGAGAACAAAATCCATTTCTGGATACCCCAAACACACAAGACCCCCACGCTCCATCAGTATACCCCAAAAACCCCCAACAGAAAAGGCCTACCCCAGGGAATGACGCTTCCACCCCAAAACACACAAGCGTCTATACTAAAGCCAGGCTTTTCGGACAATGTATTTGCTCCGACAAACAAACCCGGACAAGCACCTTGATTTGAGGCGAAATTTCTCAAACTTGGATACAGACCAAAATTGACAGACAACCAAATCAAAAAGCACAGCCATCAACAAACAGTCTGCTCACATACCCAAAGAACCCAAAGGAAGAACATGCCCCTAGTTGTAACCTAAACCCACAGCTGGGGACCTACAAAAGTTGCAAGGAACTTCAAACCTGGTCAAAGGGACAACAGATCAAGGACATTCCCCTCCCCCCCCCTCTCCTTTCCTTTTGGCAAACCCCCCAAAATGAGGGCATTAAATTTTCCGTAGCGCCCCGAAGGCCCCAACAAAAATGGCACCTCACCCTGCCTTTTAAAACGGTGCAAGACCGGGGGCACACCAAATGCGACGTGTACCGTCCCACAATCCCAAAAAGGTGCACAGAATTTGGGGGAAAATTTTCCTGCAGGTCTTTCCCGTGGTGTATCTAACATGTGGTGCAATGGGGCCCCCCACAGGCCTTTATGTGGGGAAAAAGGCAGAGATCATTTAGGATAATTCACACAGATTTACCATTAAAAACAGCGAACAATCTCCCCGTGCCCCCACATTTCTCTGGAAAAAATCCTCCATGAAATTTTCAGGTTTCAATCTTTAAGGAAATTTTAAGCCAAGGGGGAAAGGGAAGGGAAAGGGAAAATTTTAAAATTTAAAGCAAAAATTTTTTAAAATCGCAAAATGGGTTAAATATCATGCCGCTTCATTTAAACTATGTGTGAACTGGAGGGCAAAAAAAACTCCCCCAAATTGCATATTTTTTTTAAGAAAAATTTAATTACTGAAAATCCTGTCACGCCTCAAATTTTCCAGATTTTTGTTTTTTGTGCTGTTTGCTCGTTTTTGAATTTTTTTTTTTGTTTAAAGTTCCTTTTTGAAGTTTATTTTTTTGGTAAAAAGTCTTGTTTTTAGTTTTTATATAAAAGTTTGAGAAGGGAAAAGGTTTCGAAGATCAAATTTTAGTTAGCCTAAAAAGGATCGTGTTTTTTCTTTTTCCTATTTTTTTTTCTATGGTAAAAGGAAAAATTTTTTATAAAAAATTTTCTTAACTTTATAAAGTACCTAAAATGATATCACTATAAAGTCTACCTGCAATAACACATCCTCTCTACCTCTCACTGTGCAGCAAGTCATTAATTTATTAATTAAAGAGATATTCCTATATCACTGATATTACAGACCTTAAGTTTGACACATGTAATATGGCCAAAGGTAAATAAAAAGTATTCCCAATGATTTTTGATTTTTGCGTTTGCTTTTTTGGGTTTTTCCTAAGCTGCTGCCCACCTCTCTCTGTTCTAGCAGCCCTGGACAGGTTGGTAACATCACACTATGCAGTATAGGAGCTGCCTTCTTTTTTACTGATAAAGTTTAACCCTTTAGAGCTCTGTAGCCTTGTGTCTGCTTTAAAAAACCTTTTAAAAAATGTCCTATAACGGTAAACGCAGAGAGAAATTTTGCCCTGGTTAACCCCCACCCCTTTGAACAAGAAGGGAACTTAAAGGGAATTTGTAACATAGTTTTTTTGCCCCCCTTTTGGGCAGAACAAGCTAAGTCAGACCTGCTTTTTCCCCAAACGGTGTCCCTTATTCTGTAAGATGCTGTAGTTTTAGAGCATTTACCCCACAAATCTTATTCATGAGCAGGTATTAGCCCCTCCCACCACAGGATAGCCCCGCCCACTGACAGTTATTCACATGTTTCTACCTATTCAAAGTAATAGGTTTATCAATTGAGGTGGGCGGGGCTAGCCTCAGATGGGCGGGGTTTGAAGAAAACTGACTCTCTGAATGACTCTTCTGCCTGAAAACTGCAGATTTGAGCATTAAATACACGAAAACTCCAGCATCTTACAGATAAGGGACACAACACTGGAAACAGCAGGTCTGATACTACCTTGTTCTGCCCTCAGCAATGGGGCATAATCTATGTGACAGGTTCCCTTTAAAGCTAGCTATGAAGAACAGACTCAACCAATGGGAAACCTTTAAGTTTTATTTATTAAAAGGGCTTTCCAAGATTTTCTAAAAATTCTCTACGATCTGGACTACTTAAAAAAAAATTAACGTATACTCTGCTTCAGCATCAGACAGAGTCAGTTGAGCATCCTTTGTTGGGCCTTGGGTCCAACCAATATAATGTCTGTCTTCTACAGTAGGGCTGAAGACAGCGGTACAGCTGTGCTTCCAGGCAGTTATAGTTGGGATCAGTCCCCTGACACACAAGCCCTTACTACTGGCTGACTGCCCCTATGATGAATGGATAGAGCGTTGTTAGAGTGCTCTGCCTGATCTGCACTATGATCAGTACTGTGAGTATACAGGAAGTAACAGCCAAGACAATGCTGGTAAGGTGAGTAACAGTGCAGTATGTAGCATTAGTCCCTCCACTGCCTTACACCAGGAATCCTTAGGTAGTGTTCACACGGCTTATTCAAGTCGTAATTGCAGGACGGATTTCGCCCGCAGTTACGGCTTGAATAAGGGGCGGGACGGGGGAGCTGCCGTAAACAATGCGTACGCGCCGTAAATAATGTGCATGTCACTTTCTCCCCCGGCGGCGGATTCGCCGAGCGGGGAGGCGCGACGGAATCCACAGGTCTCTATGAGAACTATGAATTACCGTAATGACAGGGACGGATTGGAGCCGTACTGCAGCGCAAATACGGCGCGCAGTACGGCTCCAATCCGTCCCAGAATAAGCCGTGTGAACGAGGCCTAACATTAACTTCCTAACTACCCTAGACTGCCAGGAATGTTTACATCAATCTTTCCTCTATTGTAGGCCACCATTGATTTTTGCATTATCCCTGTTATTACTATTGGTCTGCAAAGTGCAGCTCTCCAGCTGTTAGGAAACTACAACTCCCATCTTACATTTATATTATCTATAACAGTAGGCATGATGGGAATTGTAGTAGCTGGAGAGCTGCACTTTGCAGACCGATGCCCTAGACCACCAAGCCATTCAAGATTCTAAACTTGGGTATCATAGAACACAGCAGCACTGGACAAATGAAACAAGGGTAAATGCCTCACCAGACTTAAAGGGGTTATCCGGGAGTTTGAAGATTTCATAGAACACTAAAAACAGCATTATTTTGAAAAGCGAAGATATTTGATTACCTTCATGTGTTTCTTTTCTTTTGCCTAGTTATTTATCTATCATAAGATCAACTTTTTGCAGTGAAACTTCCTGCTGGTGGGAGTATCAGTAGTTCTCCAGGTTCTTTCAAGTCCCAAACTACATTGCAATCTAAGGCGGGGTTCACATGGCTTATTCAAGCCGTAATGGCGGGACGGATTTTGCCCGCAATTACGGCTTGAGTAAGGGGCGGGGGCACTGCTCGCCGTCCCCATAGACATGCATTATCCACGGCGCGTATCTCGCCAGGATAATGAGCATGTCAATTTCTCCCTGCCCGATGTATTCGCTGAGCGGGGAGAAGAGACGGAATCCACAGTTCTCTGTGAGAACTGTGGATTACAGTAATTGCTGGCATGGATTCCAGCCGTATTGCAGCGCAGTACGGCGCACAATACAGCTGGAATCCGTGCCCGAAATAAGCCGTGTGAATGGCCCCTAAGGCTTCCCTCAACAGTTATCACTGCTAGACATTGGGTTGACATAAGTGTCTAACCCCTCCCCCCAGCTCTGTACTTGCTGACATGGTAAAGGTGATTGCTAGGACTCATGAATCGCTGTGTAAAATGTACAGAGCTGCAGTCATCACTTTCATGACAGCAATATACACACACCCCAGCTTTGCACTGCTTTCCCCTGCTCCCATTTCTAAGTTCTGCCAGCAGGACTCAAAGGTAAACAAACAGTTCCCCCTAGACTGTAATTACTCAAATCTAATTACCTCTATTCACTTGCAAACTACAGGCTGGAAAGATTTAATGCAGCCTGAGCATTTTCTGCTCAGGTCACAACCACTACAGGAGGTGTTTCTGAGCTGAGCTTGGCTTCAAAGCACACCCGCAAAATGTTCACAAATTGTTCACTGAGGCCATGTGATCAATGAAGGTCAGATGGTTTGCAGGATATAGGGGGAAGTCAGGGCTCTATGCCTAGTTCTGCACAGCAGGACAGGTAAATAGGACTGGTACACTCTATGAACTGGAACACTAGACAATGCTTTCACTATAGGCAAAAGGCACTATGGATCCAACTAAGAGTTCAGTGGAGGGCTGAGTAATATAGTAATATAGTGTTGGTGCCTGGCAATTACCCAATTACCAGTGAACTGGCTCTTTAAATTTCACAGAGTCGGTGCACACCTGTCCTAAGGAGCGAGGAGACATGGAGAAAGAACAGGGAGCAAGGAGAAGTGATTAACTGTAGCTGGGACATTCGGGTCGCGACACCACTCGCAGTCCCCGCAAAATGGGCAACAGGGGTATGGGTGTGCCCGCGTAACAGATACTACATATCCTGAAGTGCTCTTTACATGTGCCAGGATAAGCGCCTCTTTCTGGCACCAGTTGGCAGTGGCCCCATTTTCTGGCATATTGCGTATAAAATACATGACATGAAGGTGTGCATCTCCTCAAAATAGAAGGTGATTTCCAGCTTCCAGCAGCTCTTTATCACCATTATATTTAAACACTTACATAGTTACATAGTTTGTAAGGCTGGAAAAAGACAGACGTCCATCCAGTTCAGAGCACTGTACTATAGTGTTGATCCAGAGGAAGGCAAAAAAATCCATTAGGTAGAAGCTAATTGTCCTCATTTTAGGGGAAAAAATAATAATTTCCGACTCCAATCTGGCAATCAGAATAAATACCTGGATCAACAACCCTTCTCCAAAATCCTAGTCACTATAACTTTTTATACTATTATGCTCTAGAAATGCATACAAACCCTCTTTGAACTATGTTATTGAATTCACCATGACAAGTTCCTCTGGCAGAGAGTTCCACAATCTCACTGCTCTTACAGTAAATAATCCCTTTCTATGTTTATGTAGACATTTTCTTTCCTCAAGATGTAGAAGGTGCCCCCTTGTTCTGGATACAGTCCTGGGTCTCAAAAGATCTGGAGAGAGATATCTACATTGACCTTTGATATATATTATATAATATATATATATATAATATATATATATATATATATATTATATAAAATTTATATATATATATATATATATATATATATATATATATATTCAAGGAAGATTCGCAGCACTCCAGGTTCCAAAAAATGCAAAAAACTTTATTCCAACCTGTCCAAAAGCGACGTTTCGGCTACTAGAGCCTTTCTCAAGCCTTTCTCTAGTAGCCGAAACGTCGCTTTTGGACATGTTGGAATAAAGTTTTTTGCATTTTTTGGAACCTGGAGTGCTGCGAATCTTCCTTGATTATTTACTAGGACTGGTAACCACTGTCCCTATTGTCGCTGGCACCCACAATTTTTTATTATTTACAGAGTGCTGCCTATTTTTCTGCTTATATATATATATATATATATATATATATATATATATATATATATATATTATGCCCACCTCCCTCCCCCAAAGCAGTCTTTTCTTTTCTGTCCTGTGAACTGGTGTCCAAAATTGTATACAATATTCCATGTGTGGTCTAACCATTGACTTGTATAATGGGAGAATAATGTTCTCATGTGCATCTATGCCCCTTTTAATACACTCCATAATCCTGTTTGCCTTGGCAGCTGCTGCATGACACTGGCTACTACAATTAAGTTTACTGTTCACTAGGATTCCCAAGTCCTTCTCCATGTCACTTTTTCCCAGTGTTTTTTCGTTTAACATGTAATCATGAAATGGATTTTTCCTCCCCATGTGCATAACCTTGCATTTATCTGTGTTAAACCTCATCTGCCACTTCTCTGTCCAGGCCTCCAACTTTTTCAGATCCCGTTGTAATAAAACATTATTATCTATTGTTTTGATTACTTTACAGAGCTTAGTATCATCTGCAAAGATCGATATTCTACTGTGCAATCCATGTGTAAGATCATTAATGAAAATATTAAAGAGGATAGGGCCCAATACTGATCCTTGTGGTACCCCACTAGTAATGGGGATCCAGTCTGAATATGTACCAATAATCACCACCCTTTGTTTTCTATCACTGAACCAGTTGCTTACCCACTTGCAAACATTTTCCCCTAGTCCAAGCATTCTCATTTTACTTACCAAACTTTTATGTGGCAAAGTATCAAATGCTTTAGAAAAATCTAAATATATGACTTCCAATGCCTCATCCAGTCTAGAACTAACCTCCTCCTAGAAGCTGATGAAATTAGTTTGACAAGACCGATCCTTCATAGACCAATGCTGGAACGGAGTTATACATTTATTTTCAGTGAGATACTCCAGTATAGCATCTCTTACAAAACCTTCATACATTTTACCTACAACAGAGGTTAAACTTACTGGCCCATAGTTTCCAGGATCACTTTTTGACCCCTTTTTGAATATTGGCACCACATATGCTTTGTGCCAATCCTTTGGGACATACTTGTTTTATGTCTCTTAGCTATCTGCTTCATTTTCTCCCAAATTCATTTGTATTATGTTCGGTGAAATTGTTGGGGTTGGAAAATTGCCATCCTGAAATCATTTAATATTGTATGTTGAGGGACCACTGTACATGAATAAAAGTTATGTTTTATGATAGGTATCACTCTTTTGGCTTTCCATTCTAATTTGATACTTAGTCTGGAAGATTTGACAGCTTATCCTTTATGTGTTTATATGCAGTAAGAGCTATGAAGTAATGGCAACATCAACACATAAGAGAAATCAAATTCATATTTGCTGTAACCGCCCTCTGCTTTCAAAACTCCAGAAATTTTTTTAGTTACATTTGCACACAGTTTTTGAAGAAACTTGGCAGGGAGGTTGTTCCAAACATCTTGGAGCTGTAACAACAGATCTTCTGTGGATTTAGGCTTCCTCAGATTCTTCTGTCTCTTCATGTAATTCCAGACAAACTCAATGATAATGAGGTCAGGGCTCTGTGGATCACATTGCCACTTCCAGGACCCCAGTGGAAAAGGGTGGTCACACCAAATATCGATGTAATTTAGATTTCTCTGTTGTTCACTCACTTTGTATTTTATTATTTCATTAAAAGACACTTCTTTTTCCAAACCTCCCTCAAACTTTGGCACAGTAGGAGCCCTAAAAGATCTGCTTGAGGGAGGCAGATAGCTAGTGAAATATGTTTAGGCATTTTAGGTCTTTTAGGCATTTGTTGTTTATCTATCATTTTCAGAAGATATTCCTTATCTGCAGAGCAGATGCACCTCGCTCTAACAAATTGGTGTTTTGGTATTCCCTGAACACATGGAGGGATGGTAACTATTTTTATGCAAAATGTTATTTCGATGTATGGATTTTGAATGCATGGTAGTGTTCAAGTGTTGCTTACTAAGCCTCACCTCAACATCCAAAAACCACTGCAGTGTCACTTTGTTCTGATCAGACAATGTAGTCCTCACCCAGAATTATTTTTGTTTTGGTGGCAACTATTACATGAAGCTACAGGGGACTTCAATGGGGTCTCCTGTGGATCCATGTTATGCTAATTTGTATGCTTTTGAAAAAAACCTGTTACTTCTTTTCCATTTGCACCGTTCGTCCTTACAATGTTTTCGTCCTCTGGAGTGGCACAGGTGAATGTTTGGATGCATTTCTTGAGTATCTTAATAAATCTCATTCTCTTATAACATTCTCGGTGACTTAAAATGAAAAAAGTCATACATTTTGTGGACATTGACATGAGGCTTGGTGAACAACACTTGAACACTACTATGTATTCAAAACCTATAGACAGATATGACATTTTGCATAAGGATAATTACTATCCCCCTAGGTGTTCAAGGGGATACCAAAAGGCCAATTGGTAGAGCAAGATGCATCTGCAGATAAAGAATACCTATTAAATATGCAGTAAATTATAGATAAGTTTGAGGAGCGAGGGTACAGCAGGGCCAAACTATCTGCTATGGGTATGAAGGTGTATACTATATCAAGCAAAGAGGTTATGACATCACAAGGTAAATCATGAAAGGAAATAATTAAATTTAAATCTACTTTTGACAGGCATGCAAATAGTAGCGCCATGTTATTCATACACTTAAGTATTGCTCGACACAATCTAGTTATTGTAGTTACAGTTATTGGCATATCTTGGCTAATTACACTAGATGTGAAATATTCAAAGTCAAACCATGTTGTATTTTTCCTCTGGGAACAACTAGTACGTTCTGATATTAAACCTGCAATGTTGTCAAGGCTAGAATTGCTACCGCACGAAGTGGTATATGCCTGTGTTTGTCTTGCTCTAACTGCTTATTCTGCCACCGATGTACGTTAGTGAAGTCCCTGATAGATGTGAGAAGACTGTCTCTGTACAAGTGTATGGAAGATAGTGAACTTGCTATATTAATTCCCTTCCAAAGCATGTAGAGGTCCAGTACGAAGGATGCAATGGATGTGCTTTAGGTTATTTATGGACTGTACCTTAAGATAACACACAGGGGGTTACATATATGCAGACACAATGAATTCTCATCTCAGCACTGTTCAGACATGGCCGACAAGATGGAGTTACAGCTACAATGAGGCAGGATGTGACCTCACAGAACAGGAAGAGGAGCATGCAGCAAAGAAGTATGGGAGTTACATAATAGTCCAGTATAACCATTACAAACAGTTGCAAACAATGGCCACAGGGTGGCAGCATAACACATCAACATAGCATATCATAAACAAAACATGAATACACATGTAATGGGTGGGCCCCAGTTAGATGGGATAGCACACTGCTCCTCAGTCTTAAAGGGTTCTTCTATCCCTCATATGACTAGAGGAAATTCCAATCCCTTGAAAGGGTTTTTTATGTGCGATATCAAGGAAGTCACTTATTTATAAAAATGCCCTTGCAGTAAGGTTTACTGTGGGCAGGTCAGCCACAGTGTTAGAGTGTGTATTTGTAAGAAATATACAGTTAGAGAAAAAATATATTTCATTAGTGACAAGATAACAGATCTATGACCACAGTGAGTGACTGGGTGCAGCCCTCAGGTCCTTACTTTTATCTTAACGAATCTAGATTCAGTAATACTTATACACCTTTCTTTATATAAGAAAAATATATTTATTTTACAATCTTCAAAGGATCATAACATAACATTGTTACAAGTTACAATACATAGTACTTTACCCTTGAGCGTCTTGTGTGTAGAATGTGAAATAGGAACCCTTCATTCAGTCAGAGACCAGAGTTAGGCCTCAATGGCTTCCCTCATGGCCAGCACATCGCCTCCTCACCACATGGCTCTTTCCAAGGTCTATTGGTTCCGCCCCCCGGGTTCCACCCCTGGCTTCCCCACACCCCTTCCTTATATACACTTCTCCGTGTGGGTGTGACTCTCAGTTGGCTCAGGCATTACTACAAACCATATGTGGAATACAGCTAAATATATATTAGGTTCAACCTCTCTTACATTCCACCTTCTGATGTCATTGGCTAATATATTCCAAACTGGTTTTGACCAGCTCTTCACCAACCTTCAAAATCGCAATGCCAGCAACTTTATCTATACCTATGAATGCATGTGTGCTTGTATGTGTTCGTCTATATTTTATATTAATCATTTTCACCATATATATTATAATTACTGTACATTTTTCTGTTGAAACCTTTTAACAGTATTAATGAACATAAATCTGCTATTCATCTGTATAAGACTAGGAAGGAATAGGACATTAATCTCACGGATGAGAAGAATAACAATTTACAAAAAAAGCAGTATGGTGAGAATACGGTGGCCAGACATTTTTGGAGGCTCAGCATTAGATGAACAAGTTTAGGAGGTGTGTGCTGGAGGAAAAATTATCCTGATGCTTTGACGTAATCACCACAAAATGAGCGTGTGAACATACCCTGAGGCTGTATAAGACCTGAACTTATGCAATGCTGAAATGACACAATGACTTTTGTGCATTTTGTACAGTGCAAATTACATGAGGGCGAATACATGTTTGTCAAGTCATCACAAGAAATAAATTACAGATTGACAGCAATACAGACAATGTTCAAATTTCATCATATTCTACACCAGTTTGCAGAGTCGTACAGATGAGGGATTTAACTCTTTAGTAGGGCACACTGCACACTGAATTTGTGCGGATTTTCGATGTGGATTCCATGCTGAATCAAATTTTCATTGCTCAAAATCAGCTAGGTGATCATATTATTTGGGTCTAAAAATAAATGGCTTCCTTATACAGTAATGGATTGAAATAAGTACATTTTACTATTAGAGTGCAGGACCTTTTTGTTTCCTTAGAATCCACACATGTTCACATTTGCAGTCTACTTAAAATAGCATAGATAAGCTAAAAACCGGCCCGAAACAGCCATACAGCCAGGACGCGGACACAGCCAATATCAAGTTATTTTCATTCTCATAGGAAAGCATTAGTCTGTGTACTATCAGCTGCAAACTTCCACAATATACATCTGGCTAACACCCAATTTTAGATTCTGTCTGGTGTCATGTTTGGGGACACTGCAAAGTCTCATTAAAATGAATGATATCTAAGGAAAAAGCATGGACCTCAATCTTCAGTACTCTGAGAAAAATAAAGGCTCTCCTAAGCTTAAATATGAAGGTTAAATGGGTGTTCTGACAGTAGAATAGTTTTGAGTCTGTTGGGGCATGATGGAAAATAGTAGAAGTAGAAGAAGACTTGCCTCCAGGATGTTGTCATTCCGTTGCTGCAGCTGTAGTGTTTCACATTCTCTTCTATTTTCCATCATGTCCCGACAGACTAACAATCATTTTCTACTGTCAGAACATCTTTTTGAAGACCATTTTAAAAATTATGGGAAAAATTACAATCATATTTAAAGTCTGTTACTAGAGAGAAGACTCTACAGGAGGTGACTCACCATGGTCAGAGTGAGTGACTGACGGCATCTCAGAGCAATGAGAAATGAGAGAGCAGGAAGAGGTTAAAAGAGATGGTCATAACCAAAAAACTCAAGTGCCCTAAAAAGAGAGAAAATCTTTATCTCCTGACCAAAGTAAAATCAACAAAGCAATGTACTTAGAAAAAAACTTCAATTATCTGTCTATACATGTTAAGAGCTAATTATTGTAGTGAGAAAAACACTTTAAGGATGAAAACTAGGGGACTCTGTGGTTATATGTCGACACTCGTAGCTGATCCAGTGGACCCACTTCCTAACTCGTCAGGACACAAGAATTGGGAGACCAATCAGTATTTAAAATGTTAATCAAATGTTAATAAAAAGTCATCACCTACAAATATATTTCTTACTAAGCAAGCAGCTTATTAGGGCACAACTCTGGAGAATACTAAGATATAGGCAACTTCATTAAAGAGGACTTGTGAATAGTGATGAGCGATTGCGTCAACTATCGTCATCGGATCGATAGTCGATATCGGCAATTATCATGCCGATATCCGATAGTCGATAATAGATTATCGCCGATGACCATTAAAGTCTATGGGAGAGGAACAACACCTTCATTCTTACACCCAAACAGGGCTGGAGAAGCTGGAATTAACATCCACAACAGTCAAATGGATACGTGCTACATCTTAGGCAAGACAATTAGGCAACAAGAATCACAGAAAATCTCTCAGACTATTCACTATCCCTGTCCTGTACCACAGCATGACCCTTAAATCTGCATGACCCACAAATTAAAAAGTACCAGAAGGCAGTATGATTTGAACCATCATTTTACTTGAACTGGACATTGACTATCCCTGTCCTAGAACGCAGCATGACCCTTAAACCTGTCTGACCCACAGATTAAAAAGTGCCAGAAAAAAGGAGTCTTTTAACCACCATTTTTAGGATGGAATCCCACCACGTCTTTGTTTCTCTTTTTTTTAATTGTATTAAATGGGTTGTCTCACTAGAGGGATTGCTAGCTATGTTAAAGATCTTGCAAAAACAAGTCATTTTGCAATATGTGTCTATTAACAGTGTCCTACCTATTCCTGTTTTTGACAGCACCATCACCCTTGAGCCACTCTTGACAATTGTTAAGAACAAATGTCTGTTAGAAACCACATTTTTTAGAATTGGACCTATAGTATAGCTGCATTTCACAGCAACATGCCCCCAAAAATCCAAAACATGACCCTTGAGCCACTCTTGACAATTGTACAGAACAAATGTCTGTTAGAAACCCCATTTTTTATAATAGGACCTGTAGTATTGCTGCATTTCACAGCAGCATGACCCAAAAAATTATAAAAATGACTTCTCAGCCACTGTTAAAAAATTGTGAGGGAGAAATGCCACTTAGAAGCCACATTTCTGTTCCAAAGGACCATGATTATAGCTGTATCTCACAATGCGAAAAATTCTAAAGATAAAGTGAGTAAATGGAATATGTTTTTTTCATGAAACTTTGGTGTCTTTTACAGTCTCCTCACCGCAAAACCAGCAAAATGAACTTTTGGGAATTAAGAATAAAAATTGCAGTAAGAAATGATCATTTTAAAAAAAAGTTTTCAAGATGACTATTTCTTTTGGAAGAGGAATGTGAAGTAGACCGGCAACTAATCGGTGACCTCGGCAATTGGGGCCACAACATCATCAGAGATCCATGCCTGATTCATCTTGATGAAAGTCAAACGATCCACATTATCTGTGGAAAGCCGGATGCGTTTGTCTGTATAGACTCCTCTCGCTGTGCTGAAGGTCCGCTCAGATATGACGCTGGCTGCCAGGCAGGACAACACCACTATGTCATGGCGAGCGAGCTCGGGCCATTCATCCATTTTGGATACCCAGAAGTTGATTGGGTCCGGAACATATCCAAAAACATCGGTGTTGAGACACAGATAGTCATGCACCATGATCTTAAACCGTTCTCTGTGTGTTGTATGTGTGCCCTGCATTACATGGGTTGGTGAGGTGGTAAATAAAGATTGCCAGAGGTCACCCATTAGGCTTCTGCCACAATGCCTGCTGCTGCTTGGCACTCTACTGCTGTCACGTTGCTGACGTTGTTCCACCGTGATATTTGAAGAACGTGAAGCAGACGCAACAGATGTCTCCAGTTGATCAATCAGCAAGGTCTCCAATTCCTGCATTTTACTCTCTATTTGGGTGGGTGGAAGGAAAGTGCTGAGTTTTGTTTTTTGTAACCCGGGGATTAAAGGGGGTGACCACCCAGCTGTTTTTTTCTTTTGGGGCTGCCTTGTTCATTTTGGGAGGATGCTGCGAAAAATGATGAATTTTGTGGCTGTGACTGGGAGGACGAGGAGGTAAGACTGCGGATCAGGTTGATTAACCAGAAGAACGATTGGTGACGCTGTTCTTTACTGAATTCACGGGGCCCGACCCCGATGACAGGCCTACGGCCGCAACCGACGATCCGCGGCTTGCTGTTGTCGGCGCACGGAAGGGCACCTTCTCTCGTACCTCTACCTCCATGTCCAACCCCCCTTTGCTAGCTTACCCCTGCATTTCGCTCCATGTTGGAAAGATAAAAATTTAAAAGGTAGGGGAAGAGTTTTGCTCCTTATTTAAAGACGGCAAATCACAGCTTTCTTAAATCCCTCTAATTTCCTACGCCAAAAGGATTAGAAACTGAAATTTTTCTAGCGAATCCCAGAAAACGGCGGTGGGAAAACCTAAGACAAAAACAACAGTGTTTTCCTTCAGCCAGGGTTTTAACGTGCCCATAGACAGGAAAAGATAGTTTTCAACAAAAATATATACAAGTGGGTTTTTTCTGCGCCAAATAGATTCCGAGGGAATAAAAAAAATTGGAAGTTACACATGAGAAATTGGTTTTTTTTCAGCAATGACAAACAAGAACAGTTACAAAAATTTTTCTATCAAATGTCGTACAAATTGGCTATTTGGAAAAAAAATAGGGCCGCACACGGCAAAACAGCTATTTAAAATTTAAAAGGATAACAAACGGGGGTTTTTTTGCACCAATGAAAAACACCAACAGTAACCACAAAATTTCTGTATCCAAATTTAAGTAGAAGGTGGCTATTTGAAAAAAACTGGGGCGAACCAAAGTGCAATACAGCTATTTAAAAGTTATACGGATTAGAAAAGGTGGTTTTTGCACCAGTGAAATACAACAGCAGTTACCACAAAATTCTGTATTCAAATTTAAGTACAAGGTGGCTCTTTGAACAAAACTGGGCTGCACCAAAGTGAAATACAGCTATTTAAATGTTATACGGATAATAAAAGGTGGGTATTGCACCTATGAAATACACCAGCAATTACTAGAAAATTTCTGTATTCTAATATAAGTACAAGATGGGTCTTTGAACAAAAATGGGCTGCGCCAAAGTGAAAAACACCTACAGTGGTGGCCAAAAGTATAGGCACCCCTGCAATTCAGTTTCTTCCTGAAAATGATTGCAATTACAAATTCTTTGTTATTAATATATTAATTTATTTTGCTTGCAATGAAAAAACACAAAACAGAATGAGACGAAAATCAAATCATTGATCATTTCACCCAAAACTTCAAAAATGGGCCGGACAAAAGTATTTCCACCCTCAGCCTAATACTGTACTTGGTAGCACAACCTTTAGCCAAAATAACTGCGAGCAACCGCTTCCGGTAAACATCAATGAGTTTTTTTACAATGCTCTTCTTGAATTTTAGACCATTCTTCTTTGGCAAACTGCTCCAGGTCCATGAGATTTGAAGGGTGCCTTCTCCAAACGGCCATTTTGAGATCTCTCTACAGGTGTTCTATGGGATTCAGGTCTGGACTCATTGCTGGCCACTTTAGAAGTCTCCAGTGCTTTCTCTAAAAAACCATTTTCTAGTGCTTTTTGAAGTGTGTTTTGGTCATTGTCCGCTGGAAGACCCATGACCTCTGAGGGAGACCCAGCTTTCTCACACTGGGCCCCCTACATTATGCTGCAAAATTTTTTGGGTAGTCTTAAGACTTCATAATGCCATGCACACGGTCAAGCAGTCCAGTGCCAAGCAGCAAAGCAACCCAAAACATCGGGGAACCCTCCGCCATGTTTTGACTGTAGGGACCGTGTTCTTTTTCTTTGAATGCCTCTTTTTTTTTTCTGTAAACTCTATGTTGATTGCTTTTCCCAAAAAGCTCTACTTTTGTTTCATCTAAACCAGAGAACATTCTTCCAAAACGATTTAGGCTTTCCAGGTAAGTTTGGGCAAACTCCAGCCTGGCTTTTTTATGTCTCGGGGGAAGAAGTGGGGTCTTCCCCGGGTATCCTGCCATACAGTCCCCTTTTCATTCAGACGCCAACGGATAGACAGGTTGACCTGTTGTACCCTCGGGCTGCAGGGCAGCTTGAACTTGTTTGGATGTTAGTCGAGGTTCTTTAAACCACCATCCCCCACAATCTTGCGTTGAAATCTCTCGTCAAATTTTTCTTTTCCGTCCACATCTAGGGAGGTTAGGCCACAGTGCCATGGGCTTTAAAAATTCTTGATGACACTGCGCACGGGAGACACAGAAACATTCAGGTCTTTTAGATGGACTTGTAGCCTTGAGATTGCTCATGCTTCTTCACAATTTTGGATTCTCAATTCCTCAGACAGTTCTTGGTCTTCTTTCTTTTCTCCATGCTCAATGTGGTACACACAAGGACACAGGACAGAGGTTGAGTCAACTTTTAAACCATGTCAACTGGCTGCAAGTGTGATTTTTGTTATTGCCAACACCTGTTAGGTGCCACAGGGAAGTTACAGGTGCTGTTAATTACACAAATTAAGAGAAGCATCACATGATTTTTCAAACAGTACCAATACTTTTGTCCACTCCTTTCTTTATGTTTGGTGTGGAATTATATCCAATTTGGCTTTATGACAATTTTTTTTGTGGTTTTCCATTGAAGACAAATTAAATTAAGATAATAATACCAAAGAATTTGTGATTGCAATAATTTTCAGGAAGAAACTGAGTATTATCTGACAAAATCGCAGGGGTGCCAATACTTTTGGCCACCACTGTATTTAAAATTGAGATGGATAATAAAAGGTGGGTTTTGCACCTATGAAATACACCTGCAATTACTAGCAAATTTCTATATCCTAATATAAGTACAAGATGGGTCTTTGAACAAAAATGGGCTGCGCCAAAGTGAAAAACACCCCATTTGAAATTGAGATAAAAATAAAGGGGGTGAAATATAACGCATTACTAGAAAATTTTGTACCCCAATGTAAACAAGGTGGGTCTTTAAACAAAACTGGGCTCACAAAAAAAAGGTACTTTTTCCCTCAGGTAGAGGATGCTGGCCAAAAACGGGAAAAAAAAAAAAGCCATTTAAAATGCGGGTTTCAAAGCATAGTCTGGACCCCAAAAAAAAAACACTCCTTTCAAAGCCCTGCCTTCTGTCGTGTTCCCCCCGCACCCCCCCCCCCCCCCCCGGCCTGTCAGCGCTAAAAGCTTTTTTAAAAAAAGTCTCTACTAACTAAAAAAGAGCAAAAAAGCATAGTTGTTTTTGGGGGAATAAAGAGAACTGTTTCTGAGCTGAGCTGTATTGAGGGAATCTAGCAGTTGATCTTGGGGGGGCCCACCTACGTACATGAAAATTTTACCCCCCCCCTTACCTTTCCCCGCGCCCTTTTTTACCACATAAACGGTTCAAAAACAAATATTTTGTAGTACAATAGCAAAGATCCATATCGCTGTCCACAATCATAGACACAGGGCTAAGTAGCTCCATCATATCCCCCCCCACCCACATACAATATCCCCTCCCCCCACATACAATATCCCCCACCAGTTTCCCTTGGTCAGGCGAACACTCCCCTTCTAAAATAAACACCAGCAAGAAAGTAAAAGTCAAACCCCATCCAGGGCAATCAGGGACAATGTACGCTGACATTTACGGGTTCCAATAAAACCCACAAACCCCCAAATAGAGCCCAAGAGGTCAGACACCACTCAGGTAACCAAACAACCCGCCTAAGAGCCCAAAAGGGGTCAGACACCAGCTCAGGTGAACCTCAACACTGCCATTGAGACCACATAGGGTAGACCCCCAGCTCAGGTATAAACTGCAAACACTGCCAAAGAGCCACATAGAGGTCAGACACCACTCATTAAAACCCCTCAAACACCGCCAATAGAGACCACAAGAGGTCAACACCACTCAGATAAAAACTTACAACACTGCCAATAGAGCCCCATAGAGGTCAGACCCCGCTCGGTATAACCTACAACACCCCCATATAGAGACCCAAGAGGTCAGACACCCAGTCAGGATAACCTAAAACACCCCCATATAGAGACCAATGAGGTCAGACACCCTCAGGTTACCTACAACACCGCCTTATAGAGCCACAAAAGGGGTCAAACACCACTCAGGTGAAACCCTGCAACACTGCCATATAAACCACAAGGGTCAAAAACCACTCGGGTAAACCTCAACACTCCATATAGGCCCACATAGAGGTCAGAACCACTGGAAAAAACTACAACACCGCCAATAGAACCACATAGAGGTCAGACACCAGTCAAAAAACCCACAACCCGCCATAAGAGACCACATAGAGGTCAAAACCAGCTCAGGTAAAACCTACAAAAACCCGCCAAAAAGAGCCCCAAAAAGAGACTGACACCACTCGGGTAAGCCTACAACACGTTTTATGGGGCCACATAGAGGTCAGACACCAGCTCATATAACCTGAAAAACACTGCCTATAGAGACCACAAGAGGTCAGACACCAGCTCAGGTAAAACCCCTACAACACCCCCATATAAGCCCACATAAGGCGGGGACACCACTCAGAATAACCTAAAAACCCTGCCAATAGAGACACATAGAGGTCGAACAACTCAGGTAAACCAACCCCCCTATAGAGCCCCAAGAGGTAAACCCAGTCAGGAAAAACCTAAAACACCGCCTAGGAGCCCAAAAAAGAATCGACACCAGCTAGATAGCCTACAACCGCTATATAGGGGCCCAATAAGGTCAGCCCACCACTCATATCACCTACAACACCGCCATATAAGACCACATAGAGTCAGACACCAGCTCAGGTCACATCAATTACAGTGAATACACACTGTCCAATTGAAGTAAAATCAGGGACCCCAAGATATCAATCTGATGAGTCATTCCTTCTCTTAAGCGTTCTTATTACCTTTTCTTTTTCTCGTTCCGAAAATCATATGACTTTTCCCGGCCACAGCTCACCCTGCAAAATTACAACAAATATCTTAGAACCCCCCAATTTTTCCAGCACCTCTTTATTCCCACCCGTACAAACTTCCGGGGGGAAGGTGAGTACAAGCCATAACTTGAGGCCTGACCCTAAGGGTTTTGGAGGGTGGGGAGAGGCAACCCTAGAAAATGCTACAACTATGGGCTCCCCCCTCTCAATTATATTCCAGGTGGGTAGAAAAACCCTAGGGGGTAGGAAAATGGGCAAGGCCCCACTTAGGTGGGTGGTTTTCTCCAGTTAGGTAAGCTGTAGGTTTTTTGGGGTCCCCTTAAAAGGGGCTGCAAGCAGTTAGAGCCCCCCTTTTAGGTGTAACATGCTTAGGGGCTTCCCATGAAGTAGTATACAGGGATTTTAAGGCCTCTTAGGTAGTTCCAGGCAGTTAGGGGTCTCTTTTTGGGAGTATACAGGGAGTTAGGGGGCCCCCCCCTTTTGTAGTGTTTTCAGGAAGTCAGGGCCCCCCCTTTAGCACTTGTGGTAGTCGGCCCCTTTAGTTTTAGTAGCTGGGCCCCCTTTTTTGTCAGGGGCCCCCTGTAGGTAGTCAAAGATCCCTTTAGGTGCCAGGGCCCCCTTTTGTCAGGGCCCCCTTAGGGAGCAGGGCCCCCCCTTTTGTCAAGGCCCCCCTTTTGGGAGCCAGGGGGCCCCCTTTTTAGTCAGGGCCCCCCTTTTTTTGTCAGGGGCCCCGTTTTTAGTCAGGGCCCCCCCTTTTAGTCAGGGCCCCCTTGTAGCCAGGACCCGCTTGAGTCAGGGGCCCCCTTTTGACCATGGCCCCCTTTTTTAGTGGGCCCCCTTGTAGCCAGGGACCCCCCTTTTAGCCATGGCCCTCCTAGAGCCAGGGAACCCCCCCTTGTGCCAGGGCCCCCCCCCTTTTACCCGGGGCCCCCCCTTGACCAGGGACCCCCCCTTGTAGTCAGGGGCCCCCCCTTTACCAGGGCCCCCCCTTTTAGTCGGTCCCCCCTTTATCAGGTCCCTTTGTATCGGACCCCCCCTTTTAGCCGGGCCCTCTTTTTAACCAGGCCCCCCTTGTCCAGGGACCCCTTGTAGCCAGGGACCCCCTTTTAGCCCGTGCCCCCCCCCCCCCCTTTAGCCCGGGCCCCCCTTGTAGCAGGACCCCCTTTTTGCAGGGCCCCCCCCGTAGCCCCGGGGACCCCTTTAGCCGGGACCCCTTTTAGCCAGGGGCCCCCCTTTTGTAGGGCCCCTTGTAGCCGGGAGCCCCCCTTTTTCCCAAAGGGCCCCCCCTTTAGCAGGGCACCGTGCCAGGGACCCCCCTTTTTTCAGGGCCCCCCTTTTAGCCAGGGGCCCCCCCTTTTGTCAGGGGCCCCAGTAGCCAGGACCCCTTAGCCAGGGGCCCCCTTTTGTCAGACCCCCCTTTTATCAGGGCCCCCCTTGTACCAGGGCCCCCTTGAAGGGGCCCCCCCCCGTAGCCAGGGGCCCCCCTTTTAGCCAGGGGCCCCCTTTTGCAGGGGGCCCCCCTTTTTAATCAGGGCCCCCCCCCCTTTACCAGGCCCCCCCCCTTTTAGTCAGGGACCCCCCCTTTTAGTCAGGGGCCCCCCCTTGTAACCCGCCCCCCCGTAGCCGGGCCCCCCCTTGTACGGGGCCCCCCTTTTAGCCAGGGACCCCTTTTAGCCCGGGGCCCCCCGTAGTCAGGGCCCCCCTTGTAGCCCGGGGCCCATTGTACGGAGCCCCCCTTTAGTCAGGGGCCCCTTGTAGCCCGGGACCCCCTTTATAGGGCACCCTTGTAGCCCGGGCCCCCCTTTTACCAGGGACCCCCTTTAGTCAGGGCCCCCCTGTAGCCCGGGCCCCCCCTTTTCAGGCCCCCCCCCCCCTTTTTTAGGGGCCCCCCCTTGTAGCAGGGACCCCCTTTTAGCCAAGGGGCCCCCCCTTGTAGCGGGGGCCCCCCCCGTAGCCAGGGCCCCTTTTACCGGACCCCTTTATCAGGCCCCCTTTTTACCAGGGACCCCCTTGTTCAGGAACCCCCCCCTTTTCAGGGCCCCCCCTTTTGCAGGCCCCCCCGTACCAAGGACCCCTTTTGCAGGGCCCCATTTTACCAGGCCCCCTTGTACGAAGGGCCCCCTTTGTCAGGGGGGCCCCCCCTTGACCAGGACCCCCTTTAGTCAGGGGCCCCCTTTACCAGGGCCCCCCCCTTTTAGCCCCGGGACCCCTTTAGTCCCGGCCCCCCCTTGTACCCGGGACCCCCTTTTGTCAGGCCCCCCCCCCCTTATACAGGGCCCCCCCCTTTTGCCAGGGGCCCCCCTTGTAGCCCGGGGCCCCCCTTGTAGGTAGTTAAAAAAAAAAAAAAAAACAGCCACCCCCTTACCTGGCTCCGGCTCCCGCCCTGCCTCCGAGGCCGCCGCTCCCTACGCCCGCCCGCATGGCTGCCAGTGAAGTGACGTCACTGCGCGCCTACGCACGTAGGGGCCCCCCCCAGCAGGTTGAAGGGCCAAAAGCCTTCAGCCTCCGGGGAGACAGCGGAGCGCACGTAGTGGCGCTGTGCCCCCCCACACCGCGCACCCCCGGGGGCCGGGGGCATTAGTCCCCCAAAACCCAGGCCCGGGCTCGGGCGTCGGGACGGGGTCCCGGGGTCCAGTGACCCATCGCGGGCCCGGGCCCCGGGGACCGGCACTGCCCCCCGGGCCCACAGGGCCTCGGGGGGGGGGGCCCCCAGCAGCTCGGGGGGGGGCCCACCGGGGGGTTCCCCCCCCCCGGGGGGGCCCCCCCGAGCCCGTTTTTACATACTCCTGCCTAATTTTTTATTGCGCCTACTATTGGGGTGTGTACCTACCCAACCGGCGGCACAAAATGGGGACCCTAAATCGTCTGGGAAAACCCCCAGCGTGTGGGGGGACCAAAGGGGAACTATTCTATTTTGGGGTTATGGTGGGGGGTTTTTTCAGAGGGGGGAAAGAAGAGAAGTGCTGGAGAGAGACAAAAAGTGTGTGTAGTAAATTCTACAGGGGCGGGAGTGTCAGGAAGAATATTGCATTCGAATGGAAAGAAAAAAAAAGGGAAGAGAAGACCATCATGAAGACATCACAGGTTGGGCCAATGGGGAAGAAAAGGAAAGAGACAACCCCAACAGAGATGACGTTTCCCCGTGAGTCCCTGAATGCCGGGGTTATTCTGTTTATATTGAAAACGGCATACTTACAGTATGTGACACAAACCAGCTGGTGGCTAACCCAAAATATGGCCTCAATGGGAAATTGAGGCTAATATCGGGGCTTTTGAGTGGCAGCGTAGACATGCCCTGATTGTAAAAACAATGCACACCTGTCCCTAACCGGATTTAAAGGTTTTTTTTCGACCTTTTTATTTTTTTGCTTATGTTAGAAGTGTTTATTTTAAAAAGGGTGAGGTCCGTGCAGAGGTAAATTTTGGAGGGAATTTTTTATGTGGGGTGGTGGGGGTTTGTGCCAGGGCTGCTTTTTATTCCCAGTCCAGCCCTGATTGTATCTGACAACACCTGCGTAAATAAGTTTCTTGTCATGTTTTTTATGCATTCACATTAAATGATCTTTGCCCTCTCTTATTGTGCATTTGTATGAACTTTACCTTGACGTTTACCTTTAGCATATAACATTACTAGTGAACTCTAGTGAACAGGCAGTGCATGGTTTTTTATAGCCTTCATTTGATAGCGTGCTTACCTTTTATCAGTTCCAGCTCTACAAATCCAGCTGTTTAAACCCAATCCGTCAGTCATTTTTGGGGATGATGTTTTAATTTTTTCACTTTCACCTTTCATTCCATTTTTTTCAAAAGACATGAGGTGACCTAAATAACGTATTGGGTATTTTTTTTTATGGTGTTCACCATTTGGAATAAAGTTTTATTTTAGATCTCATGTGGGCGCGCTCAAAGTTAAATGAATATGGAAATTCAATTTTTTTTATTTTATATGAAATTGTTTAAAACACCAAAACTTACATACGAAACTTATAAGGGGAATGCAGCATCTTAGTTATGAGGAGAGCTTAGTAGAATTGAACTTCATTAGTCTTGAGAAAAGGACGGCTCAGGAGACATGATTATTAATGTTATTAAATATTTAAATGGTCCTACCAAAAAGTATGGGGAAAAATTTATATTAGGTAAAAGCCCTCAAAAGGACAAGGGGAAATTCCTAAGACGACTAGAGAAAAAAGGATTCAAGTCTCAGAGGAGAGAGGAGAGCTTTTTTCACTGTAGAACTGTGAATCTCTTGGAATAGCCTGCCATCATCATATTACCCTCATTAAATACTTATTAACTCCCTCATAATCAACAAATCAAAAAAAAACAAAAACTATTTACCATATACATCCCCAAATTCATTTATATCTTAACATATTATCTAAATTTACACATTTATAATTTACATATCATATATTTAACTTTCCACCCCTATCTTCTTATATCAACCCACCAATAACAATAACCCCCCCAGCACACCCCCAATTAATCCAATCATGCCCCATACAAACAATCCACAACACCAACATACCACAGATACACCATAAACAACCAAACCCCCCCCCACCCCTTAACTTACCTCTGTCCTCCAACTCTCACAATTAATCCACCTATCCTAAACCCCAAATCTTCTTACTAATCACCATATTCAATTTTTTACACCCACACATTCTACTAATAATCCCTTCATACCTATAATTCACCCATTACTACACATTCTAACAAAATCTTTCATATCATTTTTCACCTCATATACCATCACCTTCATTCCTACCATACACTAACCACCCATAAACTCCACAACAAACCCGTATCTTAGACTCACAAAAAAAAAAAACCATCACACTCACTCTCTAACACTCTCACAATCGTAACATCTACACACATCACTCGACGCGCACACACTCACCTGCGCTACTCCACACACACACACACTCTCCCTCTCTCTCTCACATCACGCTCACACGCACTAAAACACCACTCACATCTATAAAATACAGATGTCATATCAAAATACCCAAATACCACACAAACTAACATCCTCTACATTCCATCAGAACCAAATCTCACTCCATTCTAAAGTCAATCATTATAGAACCACTATATGTGTGTGTGTGTGTGTGTCCAAAAACACCTACTTATTGTGTGTGTGTGTTTATTCTCGATGTAAACCTAACCACTAAAACTACACCTCTCAACAAAATCACACAATGTCTATAGTAAATTCCATAGAGATATAGATAACCAAAGATAACCTGCATCGTCACCATTGTCTTACCACCAAACAAAACTACCTACTCCTACTTCCACAAACCCCCCAAACCCCCTACCTACATATCTCTTAATATCACTCACACTCTCTATAGTGGTGAGTAGACACATCCCCCAGTGTGTGTGTTGAGTGTATTTTGGTACCGCTCTTGGTGACTCGATAGACTTATAAGCGATGCAAACAAAAAATCTCTCTCACTATCAATTTTCCTTCTACTGTGTATCATGATATGTGCTTTGATAGTGTGTATCAATATCTCCACTTCAACATCTTTGTGTGTGTGTGTACTGTGTGTGTGTATTTAGAGTTGTGACGCAGACTCGCACTATCAATTCGCACTCTCACAGACGTTCAGATAACATCCTCACACAACCACCACCCGTATTATACTCATCCCACAACCAACCCCCCCTACCCATTGTGCGTAGAGTATCTGCTATACCCACCAAATTCAACACTAAAATTAACAACATACCCATACACAAACATTGTCACCTCCACTAATAGTGTGTGTGTTATGAGAGGTAGAGATGATTATTTGGGATTGGTGTCTACAATACTGTCGCTCGACGAGCTCAGCCGGTCGTCTGTATTGCGTGGATTTTACGAGGCTCGGCTCTTGTGAGGTGATTATAGGTGAGCTAGAAAGGGAAAGGGAGTTGGGTCAGCCGGGGTGTAGAGGCCAAGATGGTACGCGGGTTGCTAGAGGTCGTAGGTGTTTGGTTTGGTTTGTGGGTGGGGATCTACGTGTGGTGTATTGGATTGAGAGCGCTTCGCGATTGTGAGTTGAGAGCGTGCGGTTGGTTGCTTTATTAAGATTTTTTTTTTGATGGGTTGTTTTTGGTCGTTGAGATCTACTGGTGAAGTGTTGCTGAGCCTTGGCGTTTAGCTGAGTATAGAGTAGAATGGGGTGCATCATTGTTGCTGTCACACACAGCTCTTCTCTCGAGCATAGTCACTCGGTTAATGGCGCACGCATCATCTATCGGAGAGTAATGTGGGTGTGTGATTGTGTGCACGGCGCGAACGGCGTCCACCATTTTAATTTGTGTGTGTGTGTGTGTGTGGCAGGTATCCAGTGTAAGCATTGTGGAAGATGTACCGCAGAATGACCATTAACCGTTCTGACCCACAGTTGAAAAAGTGCCAGAAAAGGAGTCTTTCAACCACCATGTTAGTTGAACTGCGACATATACTGCCCCTGTCCTGGTGCACCACAGTATGACCCATTAAACTTGTCTGACCCCCTCAGATTACAAAAGTGCCGGAAAATGGATGTCATTTCAACGCACCATTTTAGTTTGAACTGGACATTGACTAGGAAACTGTCCTGTGCCACCAGCTATGTCCCAGGCGCCGGAAGCAGTTACAGTGGCGTGCGGTTGGAGACCAGGATGGACGGTCTCGTTCATCTATTTAAGCACGCAGTAAAATGCCTGATGTCGGCAGCAACAAAAAACTGTCATGCTGGATGCAGGAAAGTGCGGATGCGGAAGTGTGTGGAGAACTCCAGCCTTCCTCAGTACAACAGTCACAGTCCTTGGGTAGCGCTTGCCCTCGTATGAGTTGCGGAGCAATTGAGCTTCTCACTGGAAAATACTGGTGGTTGTAACGCTCCTGTTACACCCAGGTGCCTTTATCTTCGGCAATTTTTTTTCTCGTTTACTCAACGTGCTGGGAGGAAAATTGTCTATGATACGCTTTGTTCTATGTCCGTGCTCCAATACTCCATGTCTCTCTGAATAACTACATGTCTGGTCAAGTTTTTCCTGTACCTCCTTGTTACAATTCAGGGGAATTTTTTTACCAGCTATTTTGTACATGCAAGTTTTTTGAGATAGTTGTAAGTGTCAGGTAAAACACATTTTTAATAATTAGGATGAATCCCACCATTTGTCTTTGTTTCTCGCTTTTTTTCAATGTATTAAATGGGTTGTCTCGCAATTACTGGGTTGAAGTATGTTAGAAGATTCTTGCTCGCGCAATGACAGAGTCATTTTGCAAATATGTGTCCATGTATGTTTGTCGTATGAAGATACTAAGCAGTATTTTTATGCTGACAACTTTCTCATTCACCTGTGGTGAATTATGAATTGATGTTTTAGATTTGGACTGTAGATGCTGCGTCAATGAACAATGCTGGGGTGCGCATAAAGGTCAAAAAACTCGTAGAAACTGTTATGTTTTGAGATATATAAAATACAATATTTTTTTGAACCTTTCAATGTCACCTTTGGTGAATTATAGAATTGCTTCGTTTTAAGATTTTCGTAGAGCTGCGTCAAGTGAACAATGCTGGGTGTGCAAAAAGTCAAAAAAACTCGAACTGTGATGTTTTGACATAAGAAACGGTATTTTTTGCACCTTTCAATTCACCTTGGTGAATATAGATTGCTGTTTATAAGATTTACAGTGGATGCTGCGTCAATGAACTATGCTGGGTGCGCAAAAGTCGCAAAAACACGTTAACTGTGAGGTTTTCGTACGATATCACGGTATTTTTTTGCAACAGAAAGACTACCTGTGGCTGACTACGCAGAGATTGATCGTATTGTAATTTAACTGAAGGTGTGATATATCGTGAACAGTCACGGTGTAATGGGTAAAATTGAAAATGATCACTATCTGAAATGTATATCTGATAATAAAAGGGTGGAGTTTTGTCAAGCTAACAAAGAGGACAGCAGTTACTAGAAAATGATGTGTATCAATATAAGTTCAGGCCTGCCAATATCAAAGGAAAATATTCATTAGCAAAATGTTAATATAAGAGATTTCACTACATTGTCTACTCACTAAGTCTTGGTGAAACTTTATCTCCAGTGTTCTTTATAGATAGTGTTGTCTGTGTTCGCACGTGGGGGGCCCCCCCCCCCGGCACGCTCCTCAGCCAGGGTGTGAATTTACAGCGGTATGATGCTGGCTTTAAGATTCCTCTTGCTAACGACATAAAATCTTCAAATCTCTCATCAAGTAAATTGGAAGGATCTACAGCTAATAGTAGAGGTTTCTGCTGTGCAGAAATTAGACTAATTTAGGTGAGCTGTTTGGACACAGGCAGAACGAGGGTCCTATCCCTAGAGACGGCTGAGAGACACTGAGGGCTGAATCAGGAAACGCGTGTTCTATGTAAAACGAGGTCATGTGATTTTTTCCAGCCATTCGCAACCATAACACATCCACAGTCATGACGTCGCACACACATCTCACCGCCTGCTCTTTTCTGTAGATTGATTTGCTGGGCCGCCAAAATTACAGGAAGCGCCGAAGAATGGCGCGATCTTATTAGATGTTGCTCAGATTTTAACCTTAATTTTCGCAATGATCCTGGAAAATTTCGATCACCATAAAAAACCTTGCCGATTTCAACTTGTGTGTCGATAAAAATCGCTCAACCACTACTATATGAGTAAGCCACAGAAAAGAAGCGTAATGGAAACTGTCACATAGGTTATGCCCCCCTTGCAGCGCTCGCCAACAGAAGATCGCAACAGAAATCTCGGCTCTCAGCTCCATGCGGCATGGAGTATGATTCCAAAAAAATTGCCTTTATTAGGTGTAAAACATGATCTGAAAAGAGCTCAAACCTAATAAAAAAAAAAAAAAAAAAAAACACTTACCAAAATTCTAGACGGCGCTAGACATCTGAAATTAGGATCTTGGATAATTGCGGGATATACAGTGAATTCAAAATTCTGGTGCAGAAAACAACCAATCAGATTGGAGCGACAGTGACCCATTATAACCTATGGAGAAGTATGAACCAATCCAAATTCAAAGGCGGACAGTTCAAAAATACAGTAAAAAAGCAGAAAGAGCTGATTGGTTGAGCTAGCGGGAGGGCTTGGCAATCCTGGACAATCAGAATAGGATAAAGCGATGATCAGGGGGACACATTATAAACCTATGGAGAAATATTGACCAATCAAATTCAAATGCGGGACAGTTCAAAATATAAGTTTAAATGCAGAAAGAGTGATTGGTTGAAAACTAGCGGTGTGCTCAGGCTATCCAGGCCAATCAGTAGCGCGAGCTGACTTGTCCCATTGCAATCAATGGAGAGATCGGGGCAATGAAATCTCATGCGCTCAGCGGCGTGCGGCAGTGGAGTTGTTAAAAAAATCATTTTTATTAGTGGTAAAATATTATCTGAAAAGAGCTAAAACCTTCTATAAACATTAAAAATCAATCAAATCCCTATACAACGCGTTTTGTCGCCGAGGGACCGGCGTACATCAGGATATTGGGATATAGAGATTGCTGGGAAATACAGTAATTCAAATTGTTTAAGCTCTTCTCATTGGTCGGAGAAAACCAAAACCAATCAGAATAGCGGAGCGACAGGGAAACCATTATAAACTATGGAGAAGTATGGACCAATCAAATGAAAAGGCAGGACAGTTCAAAATAAGTATAAAAGGCGAAAAGAAGCTGATTGGTTGAAGCCCAGTGTGGCAGTTTATGAATCCACAAATCTATATGGTAATGCGTTATATTTGAATGGAGAAAGAAAGGGCGCGATAAGAAGGGCGCCCTAAAAGTTAGTTACTGTCTATGGGAAATATTCTAGTACTGTGTATTGGTTGACTGGAAGAGGGGCTCGTCCTGCTTAGCAATCAGCGGGAGACTGAGCTTCTTTCATAGAGGTTTTAAGGGTAAGAAATAGCTAGAGCGAGCTATGTTTGTTGATGGCTAATTAAAAAAGAGGCGTGGTTATTGGAACCAATTGGAGAGCGAGCGACGCTCTTAGGTGTTTTTCTAATGCTACCTATATAAAACTTGTACATGGCCGAAATCAAATGATAATACTGCCGAAGTGTTACCGATCTGTATATAAAATGGACCAATAATATGGGGGTACACGAAAAAGAAAAATAATTCAATAAATTCATTTTTATTTCATTTATTTTCGTTACACCCATAACTATTGATCCATGGCTAACGAAAATAATGAAAATAAAAATGAATTTATTGAATTAATTTTTTTTTTCGGTACCCCCATTTTATTATTTCATTTTATATACAGATCGCACAACTTCGGGAGTCTTATAATTTAATTTTGGCCATGTACAGTTTTATTATAGATTGCATTAGAAAGAAAAACACTCATAAGAGCGATCCTCGCTCTCCCATTGGTACCAAATAACGCGCTCTCTTTTAAATTAGCCAATCACATACAGAGCTCGCTTGCATTTCTTTGCGCCCGCTAGATATCTTATGAGCGTAAGGTTTTCAGCCGATGTTGGTCAGCTGGACGTTGCCCCTCTTGCCAGTCAACCAATCACGTACTAGGAAGATTTCCCATAGACAGTATAACTTTTAGGGTTCCCTTCTATCGCGCCCGTCTTTCTCCATCTTCAAAATGGACACACTACTTATGGATTGGTGGATTCATATCTGCCAGCTGGCTCAACCAATCTAGCTCTTTTCTTGCCTTTTATACTGTATTTTGAACTGTCCGCCTTTGTCATTTGATTGGTTCATACATTCCCGCTAGTAGATTATAATGGGTTCACTGTCGCTCTTTTTTGATTGGTTGGATGTCTGCCGGACCCAAATGAGAAGTGCTTAAACAATTTGAATTACTCTGAATTTTCCCGCGGCAATTCATTGACCCGATTCTCTCCATGACTATCATCGGGACAGGTAGCTCGCGCTCTGATTAGCCGGGATAGCCGAAGCCCGACTAGTTCAAACCATAATCAGCTCTTTTTTTTTCTTTTTCTGCATTTTTACTGTATTTTTTGAACTGTCCCGCTTTGAATTTGATTGGTCAATGTTCTCGAATAGGTTATAATGGGTCCCTGTCGCTACTATTATGATTGGCAGGATTGCCAAGCCCCGCTTGCTTAACGCATTCAGCTCTTTTCTGCCTTTTTTACTTGTCTTTTGAACTGTCTCCGCCTTTGAATTATGATTGGTCAATTGATTTCTCCATACGGTTATGTAAATTTTTGGGGGGGGGGTTTTTTTTTTCCCCTGTCGCTCCTATTCTGATTGGCCAGGATTGCCATAAGGCACACCCGCCTAGTCTCAACCAATCGACAGCTCTTTTCTGCATTTTTACTGTATGTTTTGAGACTGTTCCCGCCTTTGATTTTGATTGGGTCCTTAATTCTAGCATCGGTTATAAATGGAACTTGTCACTGTTCGATCCTTATTCAATGGCTGGTTTCTGCCGACCAATGAGAATAGCTTACAGAATTTGAATTACTGTATTTCCCGGCAATTTTCAATATCCAAATTCCCGATATAGCGCCGTTCTGGATTTTTTTAAAGTGATTTTATTTATGTATTTTTTTAGTAGGTTTCAGCTCTTTTTCAAAGAATGTTGTACGCCTTTATAAAGGCGATTTTTTTATTCATACTCCGCACGGACCTCTTTAATGATTTCTCACTGTTTTCCAGCCTGTCTTGAAACGGAATACATGTTAGGCGCAGTCCCTTCTGCACCTAAGTCCCGCACTGAGCCTCACACACTGGCGAGGCGCGGTGGACTATACACCGCATGTATGAGCGCACTACCTCGGCTGGCGAATCTTAGTCGCAGTCCCGCACAGCGCCTAAGTCCCGCACTACGCCTCACACACTGGCGAGGCGCGGCGGACTTTACATGGCATGTATGAGCGCGCCCCGGTGCCGACATAAATCAGGCGGAAATTTCACCGGAAAACTGGCGAAAACATGCGCCCCGACGTGGCGAGCTTCATACATGTGGCCCTAAATGCTCTAAAACTACAGCATCTTACAGAATAAGTGCACAGTACTGGAAACAGCAGGTCTGACACTAGCTTGTGCTGTCCTCAGCAAGGGGGGCATAATCTATGTGACAGGTTCTCTTTAAAGGGGTGTCCTCCCTAGCTTCAGACTCGCACTTCATGTTTATGCTGTGGGTGATTCTACAGTAGTGATTGGCTTATCAGTTCTGTTATTCCTAGCTAAGCCTTTTACAGTGACATTTGTGCTAGAGGTCTGTAATCTGTAGTGCAAAAGGCCACAGAGCTCTAAAAGGGTTAAAGTTTGTCAGTAACATAGATAAGCTCCTGTGATGGAGCTAACTTTCAGGTGGGAGTGAGTCACTATGGTCAGACAGGGCTGCTGAAGCAATGGAAGCAGGGAAAAATGGTTGGTGACTTAGGTTAGCTTGAGTAAACAAGCAGGAGATAAAATCTCTATCTTCTAAATGAAGCAAAATCATAACAGCAGTGTATATGGCAGTAGTCTTTATTTGCCTTTGCCTACATGTTTATAGGTGATCATTGTGGTGAGTGGTATAATTGTAAATTAACCTCATATTAGAGCCTACATAGCTGCCTCACAGAGATCAAGTGCCAAGCTTCTTAACAACAACTGTTTAGAGACTGCAAAAAAATCATACCATTATGATCAAATTATTGCAATTAAGCCTCGGTTGAAAAACAGAAGGAAATGGATTGGTTGCTATGGGCAACAAGAAAAGTCTTAGACCAAGACAGTTTTCATACATGTGGCGCTAAGTGTAATGTGATGCACTAACCTTACTGTGTTGCACAAATGGAGGCACAACGCTGTGATGGTGTACAGCATGAAATGTCCTGCAG
Source organism: Phyllomedusa bahiana (assembly GCA_025379985.1). Classification (NCBI taxonomy): domain Eukaryota; kingdom Metazoa; phylum Chordata; class Amphibia; order Anura; family Hylidae; genus Phyllomedusa; species Phyllomedusa bahiana. The sequence goes on from JAODAL010003622.1 coordinate 67,941, forward strand.
CCCTTAGCGATGAAAACTCAATGTGAATTCAGCGAGGATAAATGTTGACCAAAGAATTAGGAGGATCCCAAAATGGTGCGGTGCCCTCGGTAAACAGAGGTTATTACAGGATTACAATCAGGGGCGTAACTACCAGGGTAGCAGACGAAGCAACTGCCACGGAGCCCAGTTGCTTAGGGGGCCCGCGCCCCGGGGCAGATGCTATCATGTCTCCGCCCCCTTGCTTCACAGTCTATCTTAATTGTATGCACGTCCGTGCAACTCGCATACAATTAAGAAGAACGGCGAGGCAGGGAGGAGCTGTGCGCTCCCTGCCCCTGCCGTACATAGCTCTGCAGGCGGTGCAATGCGAGTGACGTCATCGCGACGCCTGCCGAACTTCCTGTCCTCGGCCCCAAGCCTAAAGCAGCAGGCTTGGGGCCAGGAGGAGATGGAGACGCCGGAGGAGCATGGCCAGGTAAGTAATAAGCTGGGGGGGCCCTAAAGGGAGAGGGGGACTATGCGATCACGGGGTCCTAATAACTGGGGGGGGGAGACTATGCCTACAGGGGGACCTAATAACTGGGGGGGACTATGCCTACAGAGGGCCCTAATAACTGGGGGGACTATGCCTACAGGGTGTCCGAATAACTGGGGGGTGGGGGACTTGCTACAGATTTCCCTTAATTTAACTGGGGGGAGGGGAAACTATGCCTACAGGGGGCCCTAATCCCTGGGGGGGGGGGGAAACTATGCCTATAGGGGCCCTAATTACTGGGAAGGGAGAACTATGCCTACAGGAGGCCTAAAGATGGGGGAAGGGGACTATGCATACAGGGGGTCCTAATGACTGGGGGGGAACTGTTTGCCTAAAGGGGGGTCCTAATCTACAGAGGGGACTAAACTGCCTACAGGGGGCCCTAATCTACAGGGGGACTATTTTGCCTACAAGGGGGCTCTAATCTACTGTGGGGGGGACTATTCCGCCTACAAGGGGGCCCTAATCTACAGGAGGGGAAAATTCTGCCTACAAGGGGGCCCTGATCTTCAGGGGGGACTATTCTGCCTACAAGGGGGCCCTAATCTACAGGAGGGGACTATTCTGCCTACAAGGGGGCCCTAATCTACAGAGGGCCCTATTCTACTTACAGGGGTGGCCTAAGCTACAGGGGACCCACATTCTATCTACATGGGAACCCTAAGCTACCGCCCAGGGGCCCGCAGCTGCCTTCGTCTCCCCAAACTACCTAGCTACTGCCTGGTGGGTGCCAAGCTACCAAGCTACTGCCCGGGGGCCCCGTTGTACCTACATACCGACTGGTGGAGCCCCATAATTACCAGAGGGTAATTCTTACCATTTGGGCCATTATAAATGGAGAGTTTGTACATGGGGAGAAGGGGGCACTCAGTTGGGAAAATTATAAAAAAAAAAAGTGAGGAGTCTCAGGTGTTTGTGTTGTAAATTTTTTCAGGGACGAGTGGTTTGGACGGGAGTAAGTCATCATGGAGGTCTGGACCGAATTAGAGAAGAAAGGGAAAGTGAACGACTCCTCAGACAAGGGCGTCACCTGGGGAGGCCCTAATGTAAATAAACTATTTGCAAAGCACCTGTGTACCTGATCTACCACTATATGGTCATGTATGGTGGTTATATACAGTCTGCAGAGCTGTGTACATGGTATATTTCCACTATATGGTCACTATATGGCGGGGTACTATTGGTCTTTGTGTACTGATAAAGTAATAGTGTGGGGTATTTTTCAGTCACTTTGTGGTCATGTTCTGGCGGTATAATCAGGTTCCTTATGAAATTAGCGTTATTGGTAAAGTTGGTCTTGGTATAGTGGGATTTGTTTGGGGTTTCAGTTGATGGTTGAGATGTTTGGGTGAGGTATTTACCCCTTTTATTATCTAACAGATTGTCCTGGTAATTGTTCTTGGTCAGGGAGATGGGCATGGGGGGAGGGTGGGAGGAGGTCCCAACCAAAAGTTTGCTTTGGGGCCCTGGCTTCTCTAGTTACGCCCCTGATTACAATAAATGGTAAAGTTGAAGACTTCACACCTCTATTGCCTTATAAAGTTTAAAACTAAAATTTGCGTGGGCATTTTCCCGTTTAGCGGCCCTTATCCCCGTTTTTCCCAGAGCATCAAAATTTTTTATCCCCTTCTTCAGTCTACTGAAAACAAGAAAATCCGTGAATAAGGTTTTCCGCCCCCCAGCTCTTGGGGGGAAATGAGCTTTGGGAGCCAGATTATGTAGAAGTGATAATTTAAATTTTTTAAATTTTCCCCGCCGGGAAGGGCCCTTTTTTGGGTGCAAAAAAACTTGGCTTAAAGGGGTTGTCTCATACAAGGGGTTGCTTTTTTGTTTTTAAAAAAACTTGACAAAAAAAAGTCCTTTACAATTTTATGTCCATTTAAAGTGTTTCCTACCTTTTTAGATATCCCCTCTTGGGATTTTGGGTGCATCAAATCTTAGGTGCTTTTTGTACAGGGCTCTTGATCTTCCTGAAGGCTGCCCGTCTGGTCGCTTTTACTAAAAAACCTGATGGGCTATCAGCTAGGGGCACTGGGCCCCGTAGTAGACCAAACAAAGCAAGTAAAAAGCCCTTAATTAAAAAAAAAGAAATGAGAAAAAAAGGATGAAGTGGTTTAATTGTTGTAGGGAGAAAACCCCTTTTTAAATTTATTTTTTTATTTTCGGATGCATTTAAGTTCATCTTAAAGGAGAGGAAAAAAAACGGGCAAATAAACTTGCCCGGGTTTAAAGGGCCCCCCTAAAAAAGTTGAAAGCCAAAGCCTTTTAAACCCCTGGTCTTTTTAATTTAAAAATGTTTTCCCTTAAATTTTGTCAATTCATTTTTTTTTTTCTGTATTCTGGGTTTTTGGGCCAAAAGAAAAATAAAAGTTGATGTAAAGGAGCTGGAAAAATAATACTGAAGACAAAAAACGGGGGTGTGAGAACCAAGTTTTTTTTTTTATGTATTCTTTTTAGGTGATGGGTTTATTAAAAAAAATGCATCAATTTATCGGAAAAAAAACCCCCAAAATTTGTTTATTAACCCAATTTCCCATGTATTTTTAGGTGGAAAAAAAAAGAAATTTTAATTCAGGAGGGTCCCCGGTTTTGTGGTTTTGGGGCAATAAAAGGGTTTATGAGGGAGTGTTTATGTGAGAAATTTAAATTTTTTCCCAATGCTGTAAGGAAAAATTAAGAAAAAAAATTTCCTAAAAAGGGGTGTAAAATGAAGATCCCGTTTACTCGGCCCGCCCTAGCATTAAAAAAACCAAATTTGTATTGTGTGGGGGGCTTGCCCTTTTTAAACCCTTGAAGGTTTTTTGTGGCATGTGTTTGGGGGGATCTGAAAATTTGAGGCCAAGCTCCTACACTTTCACATTTCTCCCCCCCCCCTTGGGAAGCTCCTTCATGGGTTTTTTCATCAGGTAAAAGTGCAAAACATGCAGCTTTTCAGTTTAAATCCCGTCAGTCCCGGTCGTGTCTAATGCAAACTTTTAAGTAACTAAGGGCATGTAAAGAAAGCTGTAGCTCTCACAGGCTTCACTTTTTGTGATCACATATATTTAGAAAAGTGATTAAATACCCATTTTGGAGGATCCCACGTTAACATTACATTGTGGCAAAACCCATTTAAACTATTTCTGATTTTTTCTTTTTTTAGCCTGGTAGGGCACATTATCCTTTATGGTTAAAATTTCCACTAAATTTGTAATGTTTAAATAGGTGACCTTGTCAAAGTAACTTCCACTTGAATGCTAGGAACCAAGGTTTCCCAATAAAATATTGTCCAGAGCATCACATTGCTTCTACTGGCTTGTCTCCTCCCCAGAGTGAATCCTGATATCACTTCTGCCCCAGGTAAGTCATGTTCACGCCACACTATTGCCCAGTTCTGATGATCACATTCCCCTGGTAGGTGCTTTTGGTTATGAACAGGGGTCAGCATCGGCATTTTGACCAGTCTGAGGCTGAATTCAGCAAGATGCTAAGCGCTATGGGCGACATGTCCAATTAGGGTTGTGCCATTCTTTGGTGTATTTTGCACCAAAGAACTGTTGACACCCTATTCTCTATATAAATGAACTGTAGTACATCAAACCTAGGCACATTTTAGGCCAGGCACGTCATATTTGAATGCACCTAAATAGGTGCATCAAATATGCTAGCAATGATATGCTTTGTGCCTAGTTTATGCTCTGCACCTAGATTAGGCGTGTCAATTATACTATGCAAGGTACACCACATGCCAGATTTATTATAGGTTCTTTCATTCAGGTGCACTCATATAGGTACACTCATTTAATGCACCTTAAAACTGGTGTAGCAGCGCCTCTTTTCGGACATGTTTCCCCATGTGTTCCGTCATCTTTCTGTCACAGCTAGCTTAAATTTTTTTTTAATTTATGCTACAGTAGCTCTTCTGTGGGGTCAGGCAAGAGAAGGTAGTCTCTGCACCTTATGTGCATTAACCCCTTAACGACCCTGGACGTATTAGTACGTCCCAGGATTGCTAAGGGGCTTTGCAGCGGGATCGCTCTGTGATGCTGCCACACAGCCACCGGGTGTTAGTGGCTGATCGCAGCTAACACCCGGCGGTTACAGCGGGGTGGGGAGGGGGGCGGTGCCGCCCGCCCGCGCTGTTTAACCCTTTAGAGACTGCGCTAAAGATGGCCACAGCGTCTAAATGACTGAAAAAGGGTGTCATGCACTGTTCTTCATGGCATTCGGAGTCCCCGCAGTTATGCTGGACAAGGCAGCGGGAAGCATTGTGAAGGCTTCCATCGCTGCCATGTTCTTGTTTGGCCCATTTCCGGCCCCAGGGAGGAAGTGAGGAGACCGCCATCTTGGTACAGTCTAACGCATTGTCTATGCAATACATTAGGCCGTATTGACGATCGCGCTCCCTAAATTAAAGTATTAGGGCGCATCCCCACGGCATAGGTTCGCCGGCCGGAATTTGTCCTGTTTTGCCGCCGCGGGGGAGGGGGGGGTTCTCCGCAATGAGCAGAGAAAAGCCCTCCCCCTTTACATTGAGAAGCACAGAATCCGTCCGAAAACCGGATGGAAGATTGTGCTTCTATAATGTTTTGCCGCCGTTCCGGCGGCGGCAAAACCGCCCGACGGAAACCCGTGCAGGGGGGGCTGCTGAGGGTTTTCCAAGACCCAAAAATGTGTCTTTTTTCGGTTTTTCAAGCGGTTGAAAAAACGCAACCTGAAAAACCTCCAAAAAACCGTGCTTTGGGGAAACCCTTTAAAGTTTTAAAAAAAAAGTATTAAAAGTTAAAACACCCCCCTTTCCCATTTACAAATAAAAAAAAATAAAATAAAAAAAAGTTAAACATATTTGGTATCGCTGTGTCTGAAAAAGTCGATCTATGAAAATAAACTCATTTATCCCGTGGCTGAAACCCCCTAGAAAAAAAAAAATTCAAAGGGCCAAAATAGCGTTTTTTGGGCATTTCCGTCGTAAAAGTTGGAAATAAAAGGATCAAAAAAATTCTTGCATTCCAACTGCTAGCAATAAAAGTACGCGTCAGCCCGCAAAAAATGCACCCTCACTGCGTTTTTAGGTGTTAGTACAAAACAGCCGCAAAAAATGTCGCCGCGGGCAAAATTTCAAAAATGAAAATGTTTGGGAAATTTTTTTACGGTACCAAAAAAAAATGGAAACCTTACATGGTTTTGGGTTGGCGATGCTTTCAACCTGTAAAAAGTAAAACCCCTTATATTTTCCGAAGATTTAATGCCCTTTAAAAGCAAAAAAAAACGCAAACATGGCGAAAGTACGTTTTTTTTTACAATTTGTCCCACTTGGAAATTTTTTGCGGTTTCCCAGTATATGCTATGGTACAGTGAATGAATCATTTTGAAAGTAAATCTTTTCCCCCAAAAAAAAGCTCTCATAAGTCTATGTAGGTGGAAAAATAAAAACGGTATGGCTCTGGGAGGGAGGAGGGATTTTTCCAAGTGTCGAAAAAAAAATGCCCCAAAGGGCTTAAGGGGTTATTGGGGTTTGAGGCCCATGGCCACATCACCAGTTATCCGGTTGTCTTTTCTTGCACCCTTTGTGGTAGGTACTAAGTGGTAATTACCTCCAAGTTCTACTGTTAGAGGTGATATGACTCAGTCATTGCAATTTTGGCCCCAAAGTTGTTCAGATCTATATTCTTTAAAATAACCCCTTGACGACCTTGGACGTATGCAAGGAGTGAGCCCTTCCAGCCTGCTCACGGCAGCTGCCGCACTGCAAACTAAAAGTCAGTTTCCCCCGGGAAAAGGAAAAATCAAATTCCCGAGGTCGCTGGACGTCCGATGCCCACAAAGCCCTTGTGGCATCGTGGGCTGCAGTTGTCATGGGACCAGTACACGTAGTAAATTTCTGGTTTTTTCTGGCCTGCCCTTTTAACAGCAAATTTTTCAGAAATCTGATGTTTTCTGTTAGGGAAAACCCTTTTGGGGAAAAAATAAAAAAAGTGTAAAAAAGTAAAAAATAGAAAGAAAAAAAGGGGGAAAAAAGTAAAAAAAACAAACACAAAAATTTTAAAAAAAAAATCTCCTTTACATACGCCAAAGACCCCAAAAAAAATCAAAAATTTAAATTTAAAATACCCATATTTTGGTTTTCGCCGGGAGCATAACGGCCTGCCCATTAAAACTGTATGTTAATTAACCTGCGGTGAAAAAGCCGTAAAAAAAAAAAACAATCACAGAATTTGATTTTTTTTTCATCCCCCAGCCCCATAAAAAGGAATAAAAAAAACGATAAAAAAAATCATTTAAACGCCAAAGTTTTTTTACAATTAAAAAAAACTGGTTTATCCCCCAAAAAAAAAATTTTCCTTTTCAAAGCTTTTGTGTACGGGGAAAAAAAAAAAAAAAAAAAAAAAAGTGGGTGGCTCTCAGAAAATAGCGATACATAAATATTCTCTTACACACTCAAAACACTTTTTTTATTTTTTTTAAAGTGTTTCTACATAGAAAACTATATAATCAGGATATTGACGTAATCGTATCGACCCAAAGAGTAAAGCTATCTTATCTCGGATACTGCACGGTGAGCGCTGTTAAAAATAAAAATAAAAAACACTACTAGGATTGCAGTATTTTCTTCACCCTGCCTTCCAAAAAATGGATTTAAAAGCGATCAAAAAGCCTTGTCCCTCCAAAAAAATGAAAAATTATACGAATAAAAACGTCAACTCATCCCGCAAAAAAACACGCCCTTACACAGCTCCGTAAACAGAAAAATGTAAAAGTTATGGCTCTCAGACTATGGTGATGCAAAAATGTGTTTTCCTGGCTGAATAAAAGTGTTTTTATTGTATAAAAGCAGTAAAACATAAAGAAATATACAAATTGGGTATCGCTGTAATTAAATTGACCTGCTGATTTAAAGCTAGCATGTATTATTACCGTACAGTAAACCCGTTTATAAAAAAACAAAAATAAAAAACACTACCAAGATTGCTATATTTTGTTCAAAACATTACACAAAAACATAGCGTCATATGCACTCCATAATGGTACCAATAAAAACGTCAACTCATCCCGCAAAAAACAAGCCCATACACAGCTCCGTACACAGCAAAATAAAAAAGTTATGGCTGTCAGAATAGGACAACATAAAAACGCAATTTTTTTATAGACATATTTCTATTGTGTAAAGTAATAAAACAGAAAAAACTATATAAAATCTTTATCATTGTAATTGTACTGACTTCCATAGTAAAGTTATCACATCATTTACACTGCACGGCGAGTGCTGTAAAATGGAAACCCAAAAAACAAGGACCGAACTGCGTATTTACCCTCCCATTTTCAGGGCCCAATGCTAAAAAAAACTATGGAACACCCTGTGCACCCAAAATGCACTTTACCCCTAGATGAGTTTCCTGAGGGATGTTGAATCCAATATGGGGCGACTTCTGGAAGGTTTCACCTGTTCTGCTACTTTGGGGGCTTTGCAAATGAGAAATGGCCCTACCAAAATCTGCGTTCCAAAAGCCAAATAGCGCACCCTACCTTGTACGCCCTGCCATGCACCCAAACAGCCGTTTACACCCACATGTAGGGTATTGCCAAACTTGGAAGAAATTGCTTGACAAAGTTTTGGGGTTCTTTTTTCCAGGATTCCTTGTAAATATGAAACATTTTAAGCTAAAATTGCAGATCATTGGAAAAAAACATTTTTTTTTAATTTTCACAGCCCTATGCTAAAAAACATTTGTGAATTACCTGTGGGGTCTATATACTCACTGCACCTCTAGATATATTCCTTAAGGGGTTTAGTTTCCAATATGGGGTCTTTTAGGTGTGTTTATTAAGTTTTAACACCTGAGGGTGTATCGTATTGAAAATGAGACCCCAGAGTTCAGTAGGTGCTCCTCCTATTCTGGGGCTTATGGTTGAGCCAAATATTGCACTAGGGCCACATATGGGATATCTCTAAAAACGGCAGACCTGGTGGAAATGATATTACATTGCATTAACCTAGTCACATTTACCGTATTTCAGTGAATAATGGATAAATATTGAAAATCTGCAAAAATATTGAAATTTTGAAATTTCACCTCCACTTTGCTTTAATTTCTGTGAAATACTTAAAGGGTTATCAAACTTACTAAAAAGTGTTGTAAATACATTAAGGGGTCTAGTTTCTTAGATGGCATCATTTATGGGGGCCTCTAACATGCAGGCCCCTCAAAGCCACGTCAGAACTGGAGTCGTCCCTAAAAAACGTATATTACAAATGTTCTTGAAAATGTGAGAAATTACTACTAAGTTTCTAAGACCTCTAATGTCGTAAAAAAAAAAAAGAAGATATTTAAAAAATGATGCCAACCTATAGTGGACATATGGTAGATGCTAGTTATAAACTATTTTGTGGCGAATAATTATCTGTCTTGCACGCAGAAATTTTGGAACTTTCAAAATCACAAATTTTTCCACATTTTCATGAAATTTTGATATTTTTTCACAAACAAACAAGGTTTGTATGGATAAAAATTTCTTACTAACTTAAAGCACAATGTGTCACGAGAAAACAATCTCTGAATCACATGACTAGGTAAAAGTGTCAAAAAGTTATTCTCACATAAATTGAAATATGTCAGATTTCAAAAATAGGGCTGGGTCAGGAAGGTCAAAACAGGCTGGGTCCTTAAGGGGTTAAAGGCTGACTGTTCACTTGCCGACTAATACATCCCACCCATTAACACAACAGTTGTCAGTTTCAATGTTAAGACTGATAGTGTATATGATGGCATGATGAATCGCCAAGATTTTTAGATCAAGATCTAGAGCAGTTGATTGTTTTGATGGTAATAACTGTTCTATACTAAAAAAAACACCCTCCCCCCCCCCCCTCCGAGGAAGCAGTAATGTAACCTGCTTTGGGGTGTCAGGTGCAAGCGGTGTGGAGCTTTCAATTATGGGTAATACACCTTGATCCTATATACTCACTCATTTCATTTATATACCGTAACCTAGTTTTATAAGCAGATGTTAACAAAAGGATGTTTGAGATGTATCAAATAGGAATTCATATTGTTTACTATTTTGACTGACCACTTGCTTGAGTCCTGTTATGTGTTTAGTTAAACAAAAAAAATTTTTTGTTTTATTTGAATGATGTTTTTATTTTTTCAATTTAATAAAGTTATTCCTTTTATTATTTTTGGGTACTAAGTCCTCTTTTCTCTTGGTATATATGATATCTATGAATGGTGTTACCTATATAACATTTTGGTGGTACTGTGTATTGTTTTGAATACCTGGCCAATGTATTTCCTTAGAGTCATTTTAGTGCTAAAAGAAGTATTATGCTCACTACTTTAAACCATGTGATGGGAGACTGAGAGAGATGATAGGAGCCAGTAAAGAGGCTGTTCAAACACTGCTATGCCATCCATCTGTTGTATCTGTTGGGATATCATGAGAAAAGGTACCCTGACCAATACTGTGACAGTGTAGAGCCCTTAGAGGAGAACAGAGCAAACATAGTGTGTATTGGAGTACATTTGCACTATTTCCTGATGGTATATATTTTATGTGCTGGACACAAAAGCGTGGAGGACCATACTTTTGTGTCTTGCACAGATTATATATCAATGGGAAATAGAGTCCAGTTCAGACTACATTTACTCTGTTCTCCATGGGCTCATCGTGGTACTTTTTTCATGGTATCTAGATCCACACCATTGATGGACAAAACAATACAATGTGAATATACCCTTACTTTTCTTCCTCCTTAAAGGGGTTGTCTCACTACAAAGATTAGCTTTCAACATGTAGGGAACACTAAATCAAGATGTTTTCCAAATATATTGCTTTGTTCATTTTTTTTTTTGTTGAGGAGCTACAAGTGATTTTATCACCTTCCGAGGGCTCTCTGGTTTCTCTAGTGACCATCCTGTTTGCTTCTTCTCCCCTGCTGTTTGTATTATCTGAAAGCAGGGAGTGAAGTCATCACATAGGCCATGGCAGAGAACTGCTGGCAGCCTGAAAGCTTGTATGTTATCTAATCTTTCAGACAAAAGACACTAATTACTAATGTTAACTTTAGCTCTCAAGCTTCTCTGGACCTTAATTGTTTATCTAAGCTAGACGAATTAGCAGAAGTGTGAATACATGGAGCTTATATGCTAATTACAGACAGCTTGACCAGGAAGTGCCAGGATGCATGAATGAAAGAATGCTCCTGGCTCTATGAAACAGTTAGATGAGAAAACCCTTTTAAGGTAGTCTGTCATAAAGACAAACCCATTAAAACACAGCAAGTGCTTCTGTGCAAACTAAGTTATTTCATACCAGACTCACATTTAAGTTTTGCTGCTCAACTGAACATCCCAGAGGGCACTGAATTGTGAGCCATTTGGCCCAGCGCAGCCAATCAGCCCTACAAATTATTACATTTGAAAAAAAAAACATGTTTTCTGGGGTGACTAAAACAGAAGATGTGTTGCTTGGGATTAAAATAAATTGACTTCAAAGGCTGAGTGCAAATCAGATATTTCTATTTGGTATCTTTTACACTAAAGAGAATGATGCTACACTGTATATTCAGAAAACATTCCATGAAAACCTCAGCCTCTAACCTAATAAAAAAATGGAAGTAAATTTCTAAGACATATTCCAGAAACCATACAAACCTTTTACCGTCCCGCAAGAGCTCAAATCCTTCATTGATCTTTTCCAGTGGAAGGTTATGAGACACTAGTTTGTCCAAATCAAACTTTTTCGCATTATAATCTGCAACCAACTTTGGAACAAACGTTTTACTTTTCACACCTAAAAAAAGACATAGTTCAGTGGAGGAACCATAGACTATGGATGACACTATTACCCAGTACCAGTAAGTAATGACCCATGTATAGAAAACGGAAACTCATGTAATACCAAAGCACCAGATAACCTCTTTACCAATTCTATGGAATATTTTCTGTTCAAAGATAATACTGTATAACATTTAAAATGGATAAGTTACTTTATTAGTTTTAAATTATTTACTAATAGCTCTTTACCAATGTTTAAGCAAGTAAAGCCTTTTAGGCCCAAGGATTTGTCTACGCATGAAATTGCTCAGAAAAATTTCAGCAACAAATTTCCAAGTGGCAAATTGGCAGCAAATGATGGAAATTTTTAACGTGAATTTTCTTTCTGCTCTCCCTGCAGGTAACAGCTGAAAATGTTAAATAAAATAAAAAGGAGCTACACTATCATACCCTGGGGCCCACATCTAATTAATAACCAGCCTCATTTTGCCAGTTTGACAGGCTGCTAAATCGGGGCGGGACAACGGGTAGGCAGAGGAAGACAATCGCCTAGGGCGCCTACCTCTGCCTGTCCCTAAGGGGCGCAGGCAGCGGCCTGGAGCACTGACTGGCCCTTCAGCTGCATGTGCGTCCGCGGCCCCTTGCGGCTCGGCTGGGCAGCGTCGCGATGAAGTGAGGTCATTGCGACGCTGCCTCTCCTCAGACGCACGGCCCGTCATAGGCTGTGCGCCCGAGGAGCTGCCGGAGGAGCGCGCGGCTGGTAAAGAAGAGGACAGAAGAGGAGCGTGCGGCCGGGAAGCAGGTAAGTATTAATGTTATTATTTTTACCTGAGAGTGCCCCTATATATCCCTGCCTGAGCCCCTATATCTATATGCCTGCCTGAGCCCCTATATCCTACTGCCTGCGCCCCTATATCTATATGCCTGCCTGAGACCCTATATACCCCTGCCTGAGCCCCTAAATACCCCTGCCTGAGCCCCTATGTCTATTTGCTGCTTGAGCCCCTATATACCCCTGCCTGAGCCCCTATATCTATATGCCTGCCTGAGCCCCTATACACCTGCCTGATCCCCTATCTCTATTCGCGTGCGTGTGCCCCTATATACACTTGCCTGAGCCCCTATATACACCTGCTTGAGCCCCTATCTCTATATACCTATCTGAGTGCCCCTATATTTATATACCTGCCTAAGGGGACAATATATACCTGCCTGACTATATAATATATATATATATATATATATATATATATATATATATATATATACAGTGGTGGCCAAAAGTATTGGCACCCCTGCAATTCTGTCAGATAATACTCAGTTTCTTCCTGAAAATGATTGCAATAACAAATTCTTTGGTATTATTATCTTCATTTAATTTGTCTTCAATTGAAAACCACAAAAAGAATTGTCATAAAGCCGAATTGGATATAATTCCACACCAAACATAAAATAGGGGGTGGACAAAAGTATTGGCACTGTTTGGGGAAAAAAATCATTGATGTTTTTTAATTTTGTGTAATTAACAGCCCTGTAATTTACCTGGGGCACCAAACAGGTGTTGGCAATAACTAAATCACACTTGCACCCAGTTGACATGGTTTAAAAGTTGACTCAACCTCTTCCTGTGTCTTGAGCAGGGCCGTTCTAGGGGGGGCAGGCAGGGGGGCGGGCGCCCGGGGCGCCGGGGGGCTCCGCTAATTTTTTTATAACGTCGCGCAGAGCCAGCAGTTTGCAGGGAGGAGGCGGGGGGATCTTTCCCCGTCCTGACTCCCCCCCTGTATCAGCGTCACGGGGGGCGACAGCTCTCACCGCCCCCCCCTTGACGCTCATTCCTGGTTTGGCAGTCTCCCCGGGGGAATCCCTGGGAGCGGTGCGCGTAAGCGGTGATGACGTCACGCGCTTACACCGTCTGCAGCTCCCACCGCTCAGCAGCTCCGGCCGGGCCGCGGCCCCAGGTGAGTTCTTTTTTGTTATTTTATAATTTTACAGGGGTCAGGTACAAGGGGGCCCCGGGGCTACAAGAGGGCACACTGGCTACAGGGGGCACACGGCAAAAAGGGGGGCACTGGCTACAGGGAGTGATATGGCTAAAAGGGGGAACGGTACAAGGGGGCACACTGGCTAAAAGGGGGGCAATGGCTAAAGGGGGGCACAATGGCTACAAGGGGGCATCCTGGCTACAAGGGGGGGGCACACTGGTACAAGGGGGACACGGGTACAGAGGGGCACTCTGGCTACAAGGGGGGCTCACTGGTACAATGGGGGCATCATGGCTACAAGGGGGGCAATTGGCTACAAGGGGGGGCCTTTGGGTACAAGGGGGCAATGGCTACAAGGGGGGGCATCACTGGCTACAAGGGGGCAACACTGGCACAAGGGGGCCACACTGGTACATGGGGGACACTGGTACAAAGGGGCATCCTGGTAAAAAGGGGGGGATCACTGGTAAAAGGGGGGGCACACTGGCTAAAAGGGGGGGCCACCGGTTCAAGGAGGCACCCTGGTACAATGGGGCACCCGGGCTACAAGGGTTTCACATGGCTACAAGGGGGGCATCATGGCTACAAGGGGGGCATCCTGGCTAAAAGGGGGGGGCATCCTGGTACAATGGGGGCCTGGCTGAAAGGGGGGCATCACTGGCTTTTTAAGGGGGGCATCACGGCTGCAAGGGGGGGATCATGGCTACAGGGGGGGCATCAGGGCTCAATGGGGACACTGTCTACAGGGTGGAATCTTGGCTACAGGGGGGGGGATCATGGTACAGGGGGGGCAACTGGCTAGGGGGGGGCATCACTGGCTAGAAGGGGGGCTCTATGGCTACGGGGGCATCATGGTAGGGGGGGGCATCTATGGTACAGGGGGCATAGGGCCTACAAGGGGGCCCAAAAACTAGCTTAAAAGGGGGCATCATTGGTCAGGGGGCATTTTGGGTACAAGGGGGGCATCTACTGGTTGGGGGGCATTTACTGGCTACGGGGGCTTCATGGTTCAATGGGGGTACATAGTAAAAGGGGGGCATTTTGGCACAGGGGGCATCAGGCTACAGGGGATTACTGAAAAAGGGGGCATCAACGGCTACGGGGGGGGCATCAACGGTACAGGGGGCATCTATGGTAAGGGGGGCATCTACTGGTACGGGGGGATCCTGGCTCGGGGGGCTATCCCTGGTATAGGGGGTTACGGGTACAGGGGCTTTTACATGGTTTCCCTTGAGAGTATAGATGGGGAGTTTGTATAGAAAAGGAAATTTTGGTTTTAAAAAATGTGAAAAAGGGAGGAGTTTAGATATTTGTTTTGAAAATTTTACTGAAGAGTGGGAGTAGTCGTCATGGCTTTTTGGGCAGATGGAGAAAAAGAAGAGAAAGAAAAAAACTTTTCAGAGACGTTCCGTAGTCATGTATAACTTTCTGTAACCATTTATATGTGTGCAGAGCCTGTGTTGCGGGAAATCCACCATTATGCTGGTAATATTGGTTGAAGTATAATGGTTTGTAGCAGTAAGGGTGTTTGTATTATTCAGTCACTATGGCTGGTGATATTGGTCACGGGTGTTGCTGTATTTGGTCCTATGTGGGATATGTGGTCATGGTGTGGTAGTTTTTCGGTCACTGTGTTTTGGGTTTGATATGTGGTTTTGGGGATTTGGTTGGTTGCAGTTTTATTTGGTAACTTATGATATTATTTAGTAGTTTTATATGAGCCTTGTGGTAAAGCTTTTTGTATATTTTAGTTTGGTTGAGGGTGAGCACTGTCTTTCTTGTGGCCAATATGTTACATGGGGGTGAGAGGGGCGAAATTTCTTCACCTCGCCCTGAGTGAAATTTAGCCTAGGAACTGCCCTGACTTGAGAATCCAAATTGTGAGGAAGCATGAGTAATCTAAAGGCTACAAGCAGGGGCGTAACTACAGGGGTAGCAGGGGTGCTTTGCTAGGGGGCCCGGGTGGTTTGGGGGGGGGCCCCGCGGCCCGGGGCAGCTGCTACCCCTTGCTACCCTGTGATGCCGCTCTGGGCCCACCGGCAGTGAATATAACAGTTCACTGCGGCGGGTGCAGAGCTGCGGGGCCGGTCTGTGAGGTAAGGGGGGGAGGGGTTGTGGGGGCCGCCGCCGGCAGGCTCCGCCCCCGCCAGGTTCCGCCCCCTAGCTTCACAGAGGCCCCTTTAAATTTTATGCAGTCCGTTTGCAGGGCATACAATTAAGATGAACGGGGGGGGGAAACCTACAGGGGGGGGCTCTAAAGGAAGGAGGTGGGGGAGGGGAGAATACCTACATGGGGGCTCTAAAGGAAGGGGGGGGGGGGGAGAATTCCCACAGGGGGTCTTAAAAAGGGAAGGGGGGGGATCTAAAGGAAGGGGGGGGGGGGGAATACCTAAGGGGGGCTCTAAAGGAAGGGGGGCTCTAAAGGAGGGGGGTGAGGGGGGGAGAATACCCACGGGGGGTTAAAAGGAAGGGGGGGGGGGGAAAGAATACCTACAGGGGGGGCTGTAAAGGAAGGGGGGCTCTAAAGGAAGGGGGGGGGGGGGGGGGGAATACCTACAGGGGGGGGTCTAAGGAAAGGGGCCCTTTTAAAGGAAGGGGGGTGGGGGGGAGAATACCTACAGGGGGGCTCTAAAGGAAGGGGGGCTCTAAAGGAAGTGAGTGGGGGGGGGGAGAATACCTAAAGGGGGGCTCTAAAGGAAGGGGGGCTCTAAAAGAAGGGTGGGGGGGAGAATACTACGGGGGGCTCTGAGGGAAAGGGGTGGGGGGGAGAATACCTACAGGGGGCTCTAAAGGAAAGGGGGGCTCTAAAGGAAGGGGGTGGGGAGAATACCCTTTCGGGGGGCTCTAAAGGAAGGGGGGGGGTCTAAAAGGGAAGGGGGGGGGGGGGAGAATACCAACAGGGGGGCTCTAAAGGAAGGGGGGCTCAAAAGGAAGGGGGGGGGGGAAAAAAACCAACGGGGGGCTCTAAAAGGAAGGGGGCTCTAAAAGGAAGGGGGGGGGGGGGGAGAAAAATACCTACAGGGGGCTCTAAAGGGGGCTCTAAAGGAAAGGGGGGGGGTGAAGAATACCTACAGGGGGGCTCTAAAGGAAGGGGGTGGGGGGGAGAATACCAACAGGGGGGCTCTAAAGGAAGGGGGGGGGGGGAGAAAAACAACAGGGGGCTCTAAAGGAAGGGGGGGTTAAAGGAGGGGGGGGGGGGAGAATACCTACAGGGGGGCTCTAAAGGAAGGGGGGGTCTAAAGGAAGGGGGGGGGGGGGGAAAACCAACGGCGGGGCTCTAAAGGAAGGGGGGCTCTAAAGGAAAGGGGGGGGGGGGGAAATCCCCAGGGGGCTCTAAAGGAAGAGGGGGTTAAAAGGGGGGGTGGGGGGTAGAAAACCCCGGGGGGGTTAAAAAGGGAAGGGGGTGGGGGGGGGGAATACCCACAGGGGGTTCTAAAGGGGAAAAGGGGGTGGGGGGGGGGAATACCACAGGGGGTCTAAAGGAAAAGGGGGGGGGAATACCTACATGGGGCTTAAAAAGGAAAGGGGGGGAAAAATACCCAAGGGGGGGTCTAAAGAAGGGGGGGGAAAGGGAAAACCTTTCAGGGGGCCTTAAGGAAGGGGGGGGAGAAAAATACAGGGGGGTCTAAAGGGAAGGGGGGGAAGAATACCTACAGGGGGCTCTAAAAGGGGAAGGGGGGGGGCACTATACCTACAGGGGGTTTAAAGGGAGGGGGGAGAACTATACCTACAGGGGGCTCTAAGGGGGGGGGGAGAATATGCCTAAGAGGGGTCTAAAGGGGGGGGGGGGAGAACTATGCCTATAGGGAGCCCTAAAGGGTGGGAGGAGAAATATGCCTATAGGGAGCCCTAAAAGGTGGGAGGAGACCTATGCCTATAGGGCGCCCTAATGCTTGCGGGGGGGGGGGGGGGACTATTCTGCCTACAGGGGGCCTAAACTAAGGGGGGGCTATTTTGTACAATGGGGCCCCAATTACAGGGGAGATTTCTGCCTACAAAGGGGGGCCCCAATTACGGGGGGACTATTCTGCCTCAAGGGGGGGTCTAAAACTACAGGGGGGGAACTATTATACCAACAAGGGGGGTCTAATCTACAGGGGGGAACTATTCTGCCCCACGGGGGGACTATTGTGCCTACAGGGAGCCCTAATCTACAGGGGGGGTATTTGCCTAAAAGGGGGGCTCTAAACTACGGGGGGGGACTATTCTGCCTAAAGGAGGCTCTAATTTCAGGGGGGGAATATTTTTGCCCACAAGGGGGGGTCTAATCTACAGGGGGGAACTATTCTGCCTCAAAGGGGGCCCCTAAATTTGGGGGGGGGGGGACCCTTTTTGCCCCAATGGGGCACTAAACTACAGAGGGGCCCTATTTTACCTCAGGGGTGGCCTAAGTAAGGGGGCCCCCTTTACCTACATGGAACCAAGTATGCCGGGGGCCAAAGTGCCACATCTCCCAAACTACCCGCTACTGCCCCGGGGGGTATAAGACTAGTACCCCCCGGGGGCCCCGTTTACCTAAAATGATAGGGGCCCCCTAATTACCAGGGGGGAATTTTCCTTTGGGCCTTAAAATGGGGAGTTTTTTATATGAGGGGGGGGGGCATCATTGGGAAAATGATTAAAAAAAATGAGGGGGGTTTAGGTGTTTGTGTTTTTAAATTTAAGGGACGAGTGGTGGAGGAGGGTCATCAGGAGGTTGGACCGAAAAGAGAAAAAAAAGGGAAATGAAAGACTCCTCAGACAAGACGCCACCTGTAGCCCTAAAAACAATAAAAATATTTGCAAAACACCCGTTTATCTTTTTGGTTTTTACCCCCATATGGTCACTGTATGGTGGTTTATACAGTTGCAGGCCTGGTACACTAGATATACCCCTATTGGGCTTAATGGTGGTATATTGGTCTTTGTGTACTGATCAGTAATAGTGTAGGGGTATTATTCAGTCACTTTGTGGTCATGTTCTGGCGGTATAATCAGGTTCCTATGTAGTAGTGTTATTGGTAATGTTGGTCTTAGTATAGTGGGATTTGTTTGGTAGCAGTATGATGGTGATATGTATGGTGAGATATTTACCCCTTGTATTATCTAACAGCATGTCCTGGTAAATGTTCGTGGTCAGGGAGGTGGGCGAGGGAGGAGGGGGGTAATGGGGGCCCCATCCAAAAGTTTGCTTTGGGGCCCTGGCTTCTCTAGTTACGCCCCTGGCTACAAGTCCATCTCCAAAGACCTGAATGTTCCTGTGTCTACCGTGTGCAGTGTCATCAAGAAGTTTAAAGCTCATGGCACTGTGGCTAACCTCCCTAGATGTAAAGCCCATGGCACTGTGGCTAACCTCCCTAGATGTAAAGCCCATGGCACTGTGGCTAACCTCCCTAGATGTGGACGGAAAAGAAAAATTGACGAGAGATTTCAACGCAAGATTGTGCGGATGGTGGATAAAGAACCTCGACTAACATCCAAACAAGTTCAAGCTGCCCTGAAGTCCGAGGGTACAATAGTGTCAACCCGTACTATCCGTCGGCGTCTGAATGAAAAGGGACTGTATGGTTAGGATACCCAGGAAGACCCCACTTCCTACCCCGAGACATTAAAAAGCCAGGCTGGAGTTTGCCCTAACTTACCTGAGAAAGCCTAAAACGTTTTGGAAGAATGTTCTCTGGTCAGATGAGACAAAAGTAGAACTTTTTGGGAAAAGGCATCAACATAGAGTTTACAGGAAAAAAAAAAAGCATTCAAAGCAAAGAACACGGTCCCTGCAGTCAAACATGGCGGAGGTTCCCTGATGTTTTGGGGTTGCTTTGCTGCCTCTGTCACTGGAACGGGCTTGACCGTGTGCATGGCATTATGAAGTCGGGAAGACTACCAACAAATTTTTGCAGCATAAATGAAGGGCCCATTTGTGGGGAAAGCTGGGTCTCCCTCAGGGGTCATGGGTCTTCCAGGGACAATGACACAAAACACACTTCAAAAAAAAGCACTAGAAAAGGGTTTTTGAGAGAAAGCAAGGGGAGACTTCTAAAGTGGCAGCAATGAGTCCAGACCTGAACCCCATAGAACCCTGTGGAGAGATCTAAAAATGGCAGTTTGGGAAGGCACCCTTCAAATCTCAGGGCCCTGGAGCATTTTACCAAAGAAGAAGGGTCTAAAATTCCAGCAGAGCATTTAAGAAACTCATTGATGGTTACCGAAAGCGGTTGTTTGCAGTTATTTTGGCTAAAAGTTGTGCTACCAAGTATTAGGCTGAGGGTGGAAATACTTTTGTTCGGCCCATTTTTTGAAGTTTTGGATGAAATGATCAACGATTTGATTTTTGTTTCATTCCGTTTTGTGTTTTTTTCATTGCAAGCAAAATAAATGAATATAATTAATACCAAAGAATTTGTGATTGCAATCATTTTCAGGAAGAAACTGAGTATTATCTGACAGAATTGCAGGGGTGCCAATACTTTTGGCCACCACTGTATATATTTTTATATATATATATATATATAAAATATATTATATATAAAATATATATATATTATTTTATATATATATATAATCCAAAAACATCAAAAAGCCATCACAGCGTGCACCCACATTTAAAGTTTTTGGAGGTGCTGAACCAAATATTGTTTTTTTAATTGTATATAGGGGGACCGGGGCTGCCTCCATCTTGGTTTTAGCACTCCACCCATCTACACAGACTTTTTAATCAGTGCAGTGTATTTAGTAGCTAGTGCCTTCACATTCTAAAAGGTAGGTCCTGGATGGCCCACAGAAAAATATAGCGTTAGTGCAACGTAGTGTGGGACCCACCTGCATTTGAGGTCTCGTTGAAGTCGAAGGCGGGTTTTAAGCAATTTTGCGCAAAAGTGTGAATTAAAAACCTCATAAAATTTTTCGTGTTTTTTTTAAGCAGAAAGTTTTTTTTCAACGTATTCATTTTGTGTGCTGCTGTTATTGTTATGTGTATAAATTTTGTATATATATATATAAAAATAAAATATATATACATAAATAATATATAATATATATATATATATAAAAATATATATATATGATATATAAAATATATATATATACACATGCCTGACTGAGAGGGCAAATCGGTATACTGCCTAACTGATGGGAACCTTTTATGCTTCCTATCTGAGTGGGCATATATACATGTCTAACTGCAGGGCCCTGTCTAAGTGAGGGGACATATATACCTATAATTAAGGAGTTACTGGAAATGTGAGGAATCTAAGATATTTGTGACCAAATCTGCAGGGACGAGTAATGGCCGGGAGCATCATGCGAGAAGGTAGAACCGGATGGAGAAGAAAAGGGAAAGTGAACAAACGCTGATCAGAAATGATGTTCTAGTGAGTCACTAAATGAAAACTGCAGTGTAACCTTACATTTCTGCAGAGCATCTACTTTCAACTAGTATCTACCACTAAAATGGTCACTGTAGGCGGTGGAAATATGTAATCCGAGCCTGTGTACAGCTGATAGTCACATGTGGGGGTTGCGTTCGGTCAGGGTCTGGCAGGATTATTTGCTCTTTAAGTAGTAATAGTTCAGGGTCTTGGTTTTGTAGGAGTGTTTTTTAGTCACAATCATTCGTCCGGTAGATTTGCTCCATGTGTAGGTGGATTATTTAGTGACTGTTATTTAGGGGTATTGCACTGTCATATGTAGGTGAGCACTTTTGAAAAAGCAGATTTGTCAGGGCTGATTTTCATTGTGCAGCGACTGCTGAGGAGATGGGCAGGATCTATGTGGAATATGCAGAAAATTAGTGACAGGACCTGGCGCAGGGGCGAGAGGAATTAGTGTGGGGTGGTGCAATTTTTTGGGGAGTGAGGGGGGGGGGGGGCGCCATTGGCTGTACTCGCCTAGGGCACCAAAATGCTTTGTCCCGGCACTGTGCTAAATCATATGATGAAGTTCCAGCTATCTTTGCTTCAGGCTGGACCAAAATTTTAACTACATTGTGAGTTTCTGTGTTCCTCCCACTATTCTGAGTACATCTGGTTTCCAGCAATGACATGTTAACATAAGTACAATAAGTTTATTTGTATTTAAAATGTTGGTGTAATTTTTTTTTTCTCTGGGCATGTGGATTTTGCTTTGGATCCACAAATAATTCTTTGTAAAACTACAACAAATCCATGAACAATCTTTGTCAATCACTGACATGCTTTGCATTTAAAAACCTGAATGGCTTTATTGAAAGGGGTGTTCTCGCCATGCTGTTTAGCAGAGCCTGTTCTTCACAGCCAGCTTCAGACTCACAATTCCTGATACAAGATGTGGGCAGTTCTATGGCAGTGATTGGCATATCAGCTCTACTAGTCCTTGGGGAGCCTGCTACAGGAACATGAGCTCTAAAGGCTTAAAGGGGTCGTCTCACTACATTCATTCATCCTACCTCAGTCCTGTTTTCTTGGTTTCACTTTGAATTCAGGGGTGTGTTTACTGGCTTATACTAGGCTGCAGTAGAAGCCAGGTCTGTAGCTATAGCAACCAGTGCTGGCAGCCTATCATGTGAGATTGAACAGGTCTGTAGCTATAGCGACCTAAAGAGCTGAATCAGCTTATACAAGAGGGTATATCTAAGAATAGGTAGGACACTGTTAATGGACATATATTGTAAAGTGACTTGTTTTTGCAAGATCTTTAAAAAGAATCTGTCACATAGTTTTTGCCTCCCTGGCTGAGGACAGAACAAGGTAGTGTCAGACCTGCTCTTTCCCGCACTGTGTCCCTTAATTCTGTAAGATGCGGAGTTTTCGTTGATTTAATGCTCAAATCTTGCAGTTTTCAGCCAGAGGAGTTTATTCGAAGAGTCCTTCAGAGTGTCAGTTTTTTTTCAAACCCCGGCCAATCGGAAAGGGTGGCCCCGCCCCCCTCAAACTGACAAAAACCTATTACTTTAAATAGGTAGAAACAATGTGAATAACTGTCAGTAGGCGGAGCTAGCCTTTGGTGGGTGGAGCTAACACCTGCTCATGAATAAGATTTAAGGGGTAAATGCTCTAAAACTGCTGCATCTTACAGAATAAGGGGCACAGTGCTGGAAACAGCAGGTCTGATACTAGCTTGTGCTGCCCTCAGCAAGGGGGGCACAACATATGTGACAGGTTCTCTTTAACATTAACAGCAATCCTTGTAGTGAGACAACCCTTTGAAGTCAGTAATATAAATAAATAAGCTCTTTTGCTGGAGATAACACTGTACTTTGGCAACAGCCTTTACCTTTGACTACAAGTTTAATGTCAACCAATGTGGTTAGAAAGCTCCTTTACTAACTTTTGTAAGTGTAATATTTTGTTTCTGTTATACCTTACACTTTCTCCCTTGTTTATGTACTGTGGCTGTAGGATACTTCTAAAAAGCATCTTAGTACCATATGTATAGTTTGTGATATATTAGCAGTGGGGTTAAAAGCATGCAAATACACATTACTGTACCTCCAAATACTGAGCCTTTCACTGAGCGTCCAGTCACCAGTATCATTGGATCAAATGTAATGGTTTTTGATTCACCAGAAACTCCAATAAGAACTGTCGTTCCATAAGCAAAGTTACTTGAATGTATGGCTGAAATCTGTGGCACACAAGCATAGTACTGAGATGAAATGTAAAACTTAATTATAGTCCTCAAATCTTGCATTCAGACATTTAGGGTGAAATGTATGAAGAGAACTGCGCCAGTTTTCTGGCATACTTTGCTGTAAAAAGCTGCCATAGCCTTGTTCTATAGCTGTATGAACAGTTGCATTCCAAACTTTGGCGCAGGCCCCGACAATTGTAAAACAGCGAAGATTTGGGGCGTTCTGGGGTGTGTCGCACCACACTCATAGAATTAAACACATTTATGAATGTCTGACCCCATACCTAGGAGAATAACAGTTAGAACAACCAGCCCACGTTAAAGGTGGTCTGTCTAGCCTGAGTTGTCATATTGGCACTACAATGTTCCTGTATGTATGAACTGCAGAAGAACAAGTTCATACATTCTGGCGCTTTGTACACTACCATGTCATAGAGCAAAAGGAGCTGAGCAGTTTGATATATAGTTTTATGGGAAAGTATTGAGCAGAGCTTTTAATTTATTTATTTAATTTGCTGCTTATTCTTAATTAAAGGGGATGTATCGCTTCTTCAGTTCGTGTGTTTCAAAGTATTTTCAATTTCTCAGCTCTACAAATCCAGGGGCGTTTCTTCCCCTCCCAGCTGGGTGTTTCTTAACTGAAGGGGGGTGATGTCATCCCCCCTTCACTGTTCATGCTTGCTCCTGAGCCCTGTTTCCCACCCCTCCCCCCTCTGTCTGAGTCCACATCTCACTGTTCCTCTCCCTATGCAGTATTATTTTGTAAGAGCTATTTAAACACCACATACCTGCATTCAATCTAGACAGTATTCTATGAACTTAGTCTTCTATGATCTCTTCTCCTCTCTCAGCTGGAAATTTGTTACAGCTGAATCCAGTCTATGAACGGGCACAGATCTCCCTTCTATGCAGGTGTGTTAGGCACCATTGCACAATTTTGCTGTTTTTTTTTATTAGAGACTCAGCTGCAGTGTGTTTCTGCTGGGTGTGCAGAGTGAAATTGCTTCGTCCCCTTACTTTGAGTGAGAGAAGCAGGGATCGAGGCACATTTCTGCTGTTTTCTGATTGTAGAAGCCCTGCAGTGTTATTGTGTTTCTTCTGTCTATATAGAGAGAAATTCCTGCTGGTCCCTTACTCTGAGTGAGAGAGACAGGAATGCTCACTCCTGTGAATCTGACTGGGGGCCAGACAGAATGTAAATTAGTAGAGTCATCAGCCAACCACAGGACAGGAGGAGGAATCCAACCAGCACTGGGGAACTGTGTTTACAGAAACAGAAGATAAGGGATCTTGTGAAAACTAGACAGCGTTGCTAATGGCATCCAATTGCAAAGTTGCTTGTTTTCATTGTCCCCTTATTCTGAAGACCATTTAATGAAATGATACAACCCCTTTAAGGAGTCCAATAGGTGGTCTTCTCAGTGATTGACAACTATCTCATATGCATACTTATATAAGGAAGACTGTACTTAAAATACATTACAAGTTCTCCACAATCTTTCCTTATAAGATTTCGCCAATCTGCTCAGAACCTTAAGCTCTGCAATATGCTGCTGACAGATCATAAAGCATGTTTAACGTGACAGGTTTATTTTTAAACATTTTTGAAAGGAAGAATGGTGCAGTATGTGGAGTTATTCTTTTTATAATAATTACTAGGACCCATTAAAGTCAATGGGGCCTATTCAGGTTTAGTAATATCCAATCCAAGTCGGATCCAGCTTAGCAGTTACGGCAATATTGTAAATGGGAGCATACAGTATCTCGTAAAAGTGGGTACACCCCTTACATTTTTATAAATATTGTATTATATATTTTCTTGGGATAACACTGAAGATATGACACGTCTATCAGTGTCTAAACCACTGACAACAAAAGTGAGTACACCCCGAAGTAAAAATAGAGAATTTGTGACCAAAGTGTCAATATTTTGTATGGTCACCATTATTTTCCAACACTGCCTTAACTCTCTTGGGCATAAAGTTCACTGGAGCTTCACAGGTTGCAGCTACTGGAATCCTCCTCCACTCCTCTGTGATGACATCATGGAGCTTGTGGATGTTAGAGACCTTGCGCTCCTCCACCTCCTGTTTGAGGATGCCCCGTAGATGCTAAGTAGGGTTTAGGTCTGGAGACCTGCTTAGCCAGTCCAGGACCTTTCCCTCACTTTTTTTAGCAAGGCAGTGGTCGTCTTGGGGTTGTTATGTTGGAATAGTGCCCTGTGGACTAGTTTCCAGTGGGAGTAGATCATGCCCTGCTTCAGTATGTCACATGTTATCCTCAATACTCTGTAACTTCCCACAGCCGGCAAGACACACTTGTAACTCCCTTTCCGCCACACGCCTGACACGGTCTGAACCAAATAAGTTTATCTTGGTGTCATCAGACAACATGACATGGTTCCAGTAATCCATGTCCATAGTCTGCAAAGGTTTGCAGGCTTTCTTGTGCATCATCTTTAGAAGAGACTTCATTCTGGGATGACAGCCATGCAGACCAATTTGATGTAGTGTGCAGCATATGGTCTGAGCGCTTACAGACTGACCACCCACACCTTTAACTTCTGCAGCAATGCTGGCAGCACTCATATGTCTATCTTGAAAAGACAATCTCTAGATATGATGGACAGCACATGCTCTCAACCTCCTTGGTCAACCATGATGAGGCCTGTTCTGAGTGAAACCTGTCTTGGTAAATCACTTGGTATAGTCTTGGCCACCGTTCTGCAGCTCAGTTTCAGGGTGTTAGCAATCTTCTTATAGCTTAGGCCATCTTTATGTAGAGCAACAATTCTCTTTTTCAGATACTCATAGAATTCTTTGCCATAAAGTGCTTTGTTGAACTTCCCGTGACTTCCGAAAACACCAAATTCAACACTCTCCCCATTACACCTGAAACCTTGTAACAATAACAAGTCACATGACACCATAGAGGGAAAATTGCAAATTGGGCAAAATGGGTCCATTTTCACTTAGGGGTTTACTCACTTTTGTTTCCAGCAGTTTAGACATTAATGGTTGTGTGTTGAGTTTTCTTGAGGGCACACCAAATTTACGCTGTTATACAAGCTGTACACTGACTACTTTACATTATATCAAAGTGTCATATCTTTGGTGTTGTCCCATAAATATACAATCTTTATACAATACAATATTTTTAAAAATGTGAGGGGTGTACTCATATTTGTGAGATACTGTATATGCTAGTGTGAGCAGAGCCTTACTGATCTTGTTAATTTTGTGTTATACAATTTTCATTTCTATAATAAATTTTATTGATTAATCATTGTTCTATATATTCGAGAGATTCCATGACATTAAAATATTAAGTAAAATGTACTCTTCAACTCTTTTAATTGTTATAATGGGCAAACCAACACATAATTAATTGTTTTCAAACTACCTATGGTGGCATTTACTTACCATAGTTTCAATATTGCCAGTGCATTCAAATACATAGTCTACTCCACCACCAGTTTGTTCAAGCAGCAGCTGTGCAATGGGTTTGTCACAGTCTTGTGGAGCAATACATTCGGTTACACCAAGCTCTTTAGCTTTTCTAAATTTATTTTTGTTTATATCTATTCCAATGATACGAGAAGCTCCTGCTGCCTTACAGCCAATGACAACTGCAAGTCCAACTCCACCTAATCCAAACACAGCACAGGTGGATCCCGGCTTTACCTGCAGAAAGTAAAATAAATGACATTGCAAAATGCTGGAGCTTAGATTCAGACATTTAAGGGGACATGTACATTTTTAAACATGCACACTCCAGTCTCAGGCACATTACAAAGCTCCCGCGGCACTTTGTAATATGCCTGAGACCGGGGGCATGTTGGGGCGTGTCGCACTACAATCGTACGCCGCTAAAACTTTATATCTTTAGTACGGCAAATCAGGTGCATTACTGCTGGAACAGGTAAACCACTTTAAAAGTGGTTTATCTGAGCCAGAAGTGTCGGTTTTGCACTAGAATGACCCGCAGTAGAACAGGTTCATAGATTCAGGCGCATTCTACACTACTTCTATGTGCAAAAAAATGGCGCCTGGGCACCAAAAATCATACATTTCACACTTAAGGTAATGTATATTAACCCACAGCAGATTTGTTGCAAAATTATTTCTGTGGCTGTTTTTATCTAGAGAGGGCTTGCAGAAATGAATGTACATGCTTTAGAAAAAAAAAAAAAATTCCTGGATATCCTGCATAGTAGGAATTATATACAGGGGCTTATTTCGCCCTACCATATGCTTTGGACAGGTGGCATTAACCCTTAACTTAAATTTTAAGACCTGTATTAAAAGGGCATTAGTTCATGCTCCCTTACGGACAATCAGGGGTGCACAAGAAGACACGGCAAAGTGAGGCCCTGACGCTGATCCCAACCACTGTCCCTGCCTCTTGGGGTACCCGACTCCTTACTAGGTCAGCCCCAACCTGAAGACTGAGAGCTACTTTACGCAAAGTGAGACACAAGACACTGACAAACACAGAACAAACAGGGAAAGTCAGACAGGCAAGGTCAGCAACGAATGGGCAACGCATTACAGAATCAGGTGACAGAAGAGTAATAAGATCCAAGAGAAAATTGTAGGGATGTCAGCATAAAAAACCTTCCTGTTATTAGAAACAACAGTACATAAAGTGCAATGTTTCGGCTCAAAAATACTGAGCCTTTTTCAAGCATCTGCGTGGCTCACCTAGAACGGAATAAGCAGAATAGGTGTTACATTCCACAGCACACTACCAGCTTTATCACCTCCCATGAACCACTTCTCCTCTATATCTAATATATAGATTCATTTTAATAAAGCTAAAGGACCTTTGGTTAGCCTGCCCTCCCTCCCGCAACTTCACCTCCCACCACTTCACCTCCCACCTTCCCCATAAAAGATTCTTTCTTACAAGTCATGGCTAGTTACCTCATTCATAGTGTTACAATGGGAATATGCAGAAATGTTAGTACATTCATGCTCTAGTGTATTTGCATACATTTGTATTGCATATATTGTATTTAAAGTTAGCACAAAATCTACGCAGTGAGTAGAAACAATAAATATATATATACATAAATAGATGGTAATCTACTCCCGAGCTGCTTCTCGTCATAGCAACGTAAGTGTATATATTATATGATTCAGTTGCTAACAAACTCTTCATGCACAGAAACAATATACATATATCCCAATTTGTTAAATAGAAACTGTGGACTCATGTGATCAATACCTATCATCATTGCAAAATATAGGGAAAATGAGGGACAAGGTGGGGGCAGAGTGGGGGCATGAGGGAGATGTGAAACCTATGTGAACTCTGATGCTCCTATAGTCATAACTGTGCTATTTACCACTGACCGTACTTAACCCACATATATTATGTTTCTTTTAAAAATTATATGGATCAGCAAGATTAAATAAATGCTGAAAATGAAAAGCCTTCTTTTGGGCCTTGGGGTTCAATGTATTGAGTCTATATATCCATCTTTGGCCTCTTCCTGCAACAAAACTACATCCAGATCGCCTTTCTTTCCCCTAGCTTTTTCACACAGATGCCACAAAATTTTAGCACCTCTATTTACCATTATGTACTTCCAAAATGTGTCTCGCTAGGGGGTGTCACATCTAGTTTAATAGAAACTCAGATGTTTCGAGATCCGACGACGAAACTCCTGTAGGGTTTTTTTCCCACATAGATCTTGGGGCAAGTACACATAGCCCCATAAATCACCCCTCTGGTTTTTAACAGTTTGATAAATTCTCTTATCTCAAATCTTCTCTTATCAATGGGATTAACAAATTCTTGAGTTTTCCATATGAATGGACAGAATTAACAGTTGCCACAGGGATATGAGCCCACCACCGGAGACTGTAACCAAGTTTGTTTGCCATCTCCCTCAAAATGACTATGCACAAATTCATACCTAAGATTTTTTCCTCTTCTATATGTGACACTCGGATATTTAGGAATCACCTCAGAGAATACTGGATCTGCCCTCTGAATGTGCCAATGTCTTCTAAGTATACCTCTCATTTCATTGGCTCTATCATCAAAGGTACCTATACAACGAATTAAATCAGTTTTTTCCTTCCTCTTTTGTCTAAATGTCCTCTGTCACTGGTCAAAGCCCTATTAAACGCCTTCCTCAAACATTTCTTAGGGTAACCCCTTGCCTGAAAACGTGCATTTAACTTAATACATTCTTCATTGAAAGCCTCTAAAGTAGAGCAATTCCTACGAGCCCTAAGAAATTGGCCTATGGGAATCCCCTTTTTTTGAGAAGGTGGATGCCAGCTAGAAAAGTGTAACAAACTATTGGTATCCATATTTTTCCGAAATATCTTTTTTTGAATCTGCTTGTTTTCATCCAACATAATTTGAAGAGCCAAAAAATTTATTTTATCTTGATGAATTTCAAAGGTGAATTTCATCCCTATTTCATTATCATTGAGTCTAGATACAAAATCCCTGAATCATTTTTCACTACCATCCCAAAAAATCAATATATCATCCATAAAGCGCCGCCAAAATAAAATCCGATCTGTGAATATTTCAAAGTGTTCAGAAAAAACAATAGCATCCTCCCACCAACCGAAAAACAAATTAGCAAAGCTTGTCACACAGACTGTGCCCATGGCTGCTCCCTTTATCTGGTGATAAAAGGTAACATCAAACAAAAAATAATTATGTGTCAAAACAAAATCCAATAACTATAAAACGTTGTTCAAAAAATACTTGATTGCTTTCAGGCCCAGATCATGTCTGATGTTACTGTATAGGGCTTCTACGTCTAAACTTGCAAGAAGTGTACTTTCACTCATTACTAGATCGTTAATTCTCATCACAGTGTCCTTCGATCTTTAAGATACGAGGGAGGCCCGTAAAAAAAAGGGAAACAGTATACGATCAACATACATGCTAGGTCCTTGTGTTAAATTTTTTTCTACCTGAGACTATCGGTCTTCCTGGTATTGGCACAACCTATTTATGCACTTTTGGTAATGCATAAAAGGTGGCAATAGTAGGATTCACATTTAACATAAATTTCTTCTCATCCTCAGTAATTAATTTTTCTCAATTCCCAGGTCCAAAATCCTTTTTAATTCCTTCAAATACTGATTGGTTGGATCTTTTGGAAGCCTTCCATATGTTCGAATCATCAAGTATTTTCTCAACCATTGCTTATAATCACTTTTATTTAAAGATGACAAATATTACCACCCTTGTCACTGGGTTTGATTACTATCTCCCTGTTAGATTTTAATTCTGCAAAAGCTAAATTGTTCCTCCCATTTTAAATTTTAAAAAAAAATGGTTGCGTCTGAGTGCTAGTTTCCTTTATATCTTGCGTTACTACTTCCGCAAACGTATCCAAAAATTATTTTTGTGATATCGGAGGTTATTCCTAGATTTTTTCAAATTAGTCAAGGGTATATCTAGAATTATGGGGTCTCCTTCACCTTCAACCTGCAATTGTTCAAGATCACCCAATGTTTTTTCCTCTAGTTTCCTAAAGGTTTGCTCATCATTATTTTTCATTTTATGATGTTTATGTAAAGCCAAACTTCTAGCAAAGAGATTAATATCTTTTACCCGTACAAACTCATTATATTTGGGCATGGGAGTAAATGTAAGACCATATGCCAACACCTGTTTTTGATTTTCTGTTAGTCTATGAGAGGATAAATTAATCACATGAAGTGCTCCATCCTTTGTTATTTCTGATAATTCCCCTTCTCTCGATCCCTCAAGAGAATCCTCGGTTGTTCTAAAAAAAGTGGATTTTCTTTTTCTCTCCTCCTCCCCCCCCCCATCCTCCCTTCTGCCCCCTCTCTGCCCCCACCTTGTCCCTCATATTCCCTGTGTCTTGCAATGATGATAGGTATTGATTATTAGAGGCCACAGCTTCTATTTAACAAATTGGGATATATGTATATTGTTCTGTGTATGAAGAGTTTGTTAGCAACTGAATCATATAATATATACACTTACGTTGCTATGACGAGACGCAGCTCGGGAGTAGATTACCATCTATTTATGTATACATCTAT
This sequence comes from Phyllomedusa bahiana, assembly GCA_025379985.1. Taxonomy (NCBI): domain Eukaryota; kingdom Metazoa; phylum Chordata; class Amphibia; order Anura; family Hylidae; genus Phyllomedusa; species Phyllomedusa bahiana. Next base: position 98,830 of record JAODAL010003622.1, read on the forward strand.
TTATGTATAGATTTATTGTTTCTACTCACTGCGTAGATTTTGTGCTAACTTTAAATACAATATATGCAATACAAAGGTATGCAAATACAATATAGCATGAATGTACTAACATTTTTGCATACTCCCATTGTAACGTAATGAATTAGGTAACTAGCCGTGACCTGTAAGAAAGAATCTTTAATGGGGAAGGTGGGAGGTGAAATTGCAGGACGGAGGGCGGGCTATCCATAGGGCCTGTAGCTTTATTAAAATGTATATGTATATTAGATATAGAGGAGAAATGGTTTATGGGAAGAGACTAAGACAATAGTGTACAGTACAATGGAGTATGTATTCCCAATGAATATGCATATTAGACATGGAGGAGAAGGGGTTTATGGGAGTTGATAAAGCTGGTAGTGTGCTGTGGAATGTAACACCTATTCTGCTTAGTCCTTTCTAGGTGAGCCATGCTGACGCAATAATATGAGCGAAATTGGACGGAAATCCATCACAGTCAAGGCAGATATCTCCATTGATACAGTATGCGGGTGCGGGCGGCATGGTAAGATAGGGCGCAAACCCGCTATGGAGATGGTGAACTTGTCTGAGGAATGTTGTTTATGGGAGCATGGTGGCAGCGGCAGCAGCACACAGTATTAGTGTGTGTGCAGGAGAGTGGAAGGGGGAGTGGGTTTTGTGGATTCTCTGATGGCTAATTGGTGAGCACCTGAATAGGGTGTGTACCTAACATGATATAAAAGGAAATGAACTTAGACCACATGGGACCGGACCTCTAACCCCTGATGAAGCCGGTTTAGCTGGTGAAACATGCTGGGGAGGTCAGGCATGACGTTTTAAATTGTGATTTCTCACCTCTGTCTACAAGGGTCACCCGCTGCAGAGGGTACCACAAGGAAACCTTATATGTTTTATGTCCATTAGATTAGGAATGACTGCCCAAGTAGGATGCTTGGGATCCCTTACTGGAGTTAGTAAATTGCTGTATATATAAGGTTTTCCTGTTAATAGGTGGTGTTCCACCAGACTTGATAATAGAAAAGGAGTTATTCCTTCAGAAGTAAAAAGGGATAAATTGAGAGGTTAGAAATCAGGTTTTTAAATAGTGTGTATAGAGGTTAAGTATTATACATAATAAAAGTTACGTTTTAGTGTTTTATAGATTGAGAACTGATAGAGTTTAAGTTTGCCTATGGCAAAATAGTAATTATAGTGATCATATGTAACTCTCTGTTCTCTTGCGAGATTCCCATTTTTTTTTTTGGAGACTATTTGAGGAGTTTGGTGTATGCGCATCTTTACACATCGTAGTGGGCATATTTGTGTTGAACCATGCACTACAATTCTGTAGATTCATACACGCTTAGTAAAAAAAATGCATAGGCATAGCATTTTAAGCTCTTATGGCAGCTGTATTATAGCTAGACATCCTACATGGACAGTGTCATTTTATTTTCAAACCACTCCCGAAAATCAGCAATGTCCTTCCTAAAGGAGCAAGAAGAGTTGAAATGTCAGCCACTGCTGTAGAACCGCCCAAAAGTGAAAATAGCCAAATAGGAAAACCCCTTTAACAACTAAAATCAGAGCAATGTCATCTTTACAATGAGCCATTGTGTATAATCAAACCATCCAGATTATTTCACAGTTTTCTGTTTTACCAGACAGATCTTTATTGTGCACACTTTGTACCTCAGCAGTCTTTACAGCAGATCCGTATCCTGTAGTGAAGCCGCATCCAAGAAGACAGACACTACCCAGAGGTGTCTCATCATCAATTTTTACACAATGAAGTTGATCCACAACAGTATATTCAGTAAATGTGCTGGTGTTGGTGAAATTGTGGATTTTCTTGCCTTTGCAGGTAAATCTTGTTGTTCCATCAGACATCAAACCTGCAGGTTTTCCCATACTGATAGGAGAAAAAGAATGTAAGAATAGGTCTGAATCAAATTTACTTTGCTGTCTTTTTTCTTTAAAATGTCATAAATCATAACAGAAATTTGTATCAATAACTTTATTAAGGTGTAATTCAGTTTTGCTCACTTAGGCTAAGTTCACACGGCATAATTACACCGGGACTTCGGGACCTTGCGCCGACTCCCACGGGGTGGGGGCGCCGGCAGCCCGCCCGCCCCCTAGACATTCATTACTAGCGGCACGTATTCGCCGCTACTAATTGACATGTCACTTATCTCCCCGCTCGTCGTATTGTGCGAGTGGGGAGAGGAGGTGTAATCCATAGTTCTCTATGAGAACTGTGGATTACCATAATGACTGGGACATATTTCACCACATATTGAGCGTAGTACGCCGCGAAATACGGGGCGAGATATGTCCCAATTTAAGCCGTGTGAACATAGCCTAATAGTGTAGAGTCTGATCTGAATTTTGCCAGAAGGAAAAAAAGAAGTTACCAGGAATTGTGTGTTTCCTATTTGGAAAAAGGGTGGTGATTGGTCTCAAGAATTTCCCACCATCACCAGCAAAATTATGATTCTATCAAGTTCCAAGGCACAACACTACTTACTAAGTAATCTACATTGTTGATGGAGCATCTACCTAGTAATGGCAGTAACTTAATTAAAAAGAGTGCTATGTACTTATCGACAAACAATTTTAGTGCACTAATAGATCTAACAACGTTGTTTATATAACGCAGAATGGTATGACGATCAGGGCTCCTAGTGGTCAAGTGCCCTAGAAGGCTCTAACGTGAAAGCTAAAAAAAATGTTTAAAAGTAAAAAAAAAAAACTTTCAAATAACACAAATTAAAAAAAATAATAAAAAAATATATAAAAAATAATAATAAAAAAATTACACATAATTGTTATAGGTGCATGCATAAAATATAACATAATTTATCCCACATGCTGAACACTTTAGACGAAAAATTCAAATGCCAATATTGCAGGTTTTTGTGGTCATTTCACGTCCCCTAAAAACTGAAATAAAAAGTGATCAAAAAAATCGCATCTATCATAAAATGGTAGCAATAAAAAGTACACTTTAGCCCACAAAAAAGCACTATCACTTAGGTCCATAGGTGGAAGTACTAAGACATAACAAAAACCCTACATGTTTGGTATTGCCGGAATCGTATCAACCTGAAGACTATAGCTAACAAATCATGTATACCAAAGAGTGAATGGCGTAAAACAAAATCCCCACAAACATGGCACAAGAATTTTTTTTTTCACATTTTGCCCCACTAGAATTTTTGCAGCGTCCCAGTATATTCTATGGTATGGTCAATGCAGCATTACAAAGTACTTTATGTCCTGATAAATAAAAGCCCTCATGGAAAAATGGGGCAATGAGGAGATGAGCCTGAGTGGTTGATGTTAGGAGTGGTTGTCACGGTGTAGACATCTCCGGGTTCTCTCCATTGGGTGCAGCACTACAGTGGAAGGGGAATGCGCCTGGGTGATCAGTGTTCCGGAAAAGTTCCCTGGAGTACTCCCTCTAGTGTATGGTGGGCGTAGTAGTGTTGCCTGGCCGGGACATACCCAACATGGTAGTAGTTGCTGCACTTACTCAGACACACACATATAGAGGCTATGTAGTTGCTAAGATAATGCCCATATTTTCTGAAGATAAGTAACTTCCAAACAGCGAAATAACAGGATCAAAATCCTCATAAATAACTCTAAATCCACATGGAAGTATTCAGCAGGATGATGATGAGTCATGAGCTCTTTACAATAGTGGATGTATGGTGTACCTGATGAGAGTAGTAGTTTGTATCCCCCTTGTAGCAGACTTGAAGTGTCCCAGTATATAGTGGCAGCCTAATCCTCCTACTCCTAATGCAGATTGTGGCAGAGCCTGTGGGATCTGTGGTACTCCACACTGAACTCTCTCTAGTATTCTTGTGGACCTTGTACTGGTCACACAAGCTGGCACCTTTCCTCTTTCTTAGCTACACTCCAGAAGCAGAGCTGTAGACCAATCCCTCTCACCCTCCTCACTCGTCACTTCCAGATTTAGCCCAATTGTCCTTTCTTGCCTCCAACTGCCACTTCTGGTGTGAGACTTAACCACCCCTTGTCCAATCAGGAGCTCGGTGTTGAAACATGTCGTGTGAAGTGCATTAAGGGGCAAGAAGCTTAAAAGGGTTGTCTCACTACATTCTCGATTCATCTTACCTCAGTCCTGTTGTGTTTCATTTTGAATTCAGGGGCGTGTTTACTGGCTTCTACTAGGCTGCAGTAGAAGCCAGGTCTGTAGCTATAGCAACCAGTGCTGGCAGCCTATCAGGAGAGAGTAAACAGGTCTGTTGTTATAGTGACCTGAGAAGCTGATGCAACCAATACAAGAGGGGATATCTAGGAATAGGTAGGACACTGTTAATGGACACATATTGCAAAGTGACTTGTTTTTGCAAGATCTTTAACATGAAAAGCAATCCTTGTAGTGAGTCAACCCCTTTAACCCTTGCTGGCGCAGTGGCTGATACACCACTTTCTTAAAGCTACATAACACATTATATATATTACACATAAATGACATATACTGTGACAAGAACACATCCCTGACTCAACCCTACAGACTACAATACCCAGTACTGGGGTATTACACTTGGTTCTAAACCCATTACCGCCTCAGCCTATTTTTTTTTCTCACATTCGTTTTTCCCTCCTCGCCTTCCCAGAGCAATAACTTTTTTATTTTTTCATCTACATTGACATATTGTCACGAGCAGCGGTAGTGGATCCTCTGGACCACCGCAAGCGATGGCGTAAGCCACGCCAGGGAGCAGAATCTAAGTAGGTCCCAGTTTTCACCAGAGCCCGCTGCAAAGCAGAATGGACTTGCTGCGGCGGGATTCTACCAGGTCGCTTCCACTGACGTGACTTGCTTGCGATGGCGAACAAAGAAACCACATATAGATAATAAAGTGGTATAAAGAAAGGGGCCTCCTGACCAAACAAACTAAATAATAAAGAAAGGAGATATGGTCTTTTAAAACTTAACTTTTACTATAATCAAGATAAAAAGTATATTCCACACTAGATATAAAACAATCTCTCATACAACTCACTGAGATAATGGGATTGGGGGAGGGGACAATCGGGACCAATACCGGATAACCGTAGTAATAATAATAATAATAATCTTTATTTATATAGCGCCAACATATTCCGCAGCACTTTACAATATAGCACAGCAAACCAGACATTACATTGTAAAAAAGCTACATACTAAATCAGACACGCGGTGTGAGGGCCCTGCTCGCAAGAGCTTACAATCTATTAGGGTGTATGGGTGAAACAAAGGGTTACAAGTGCTTGGTTTACAATGGTCCAGCCATGTTACATAAATATGGGGTAGTATACAAAAAAGTGGATGAACCTGCCATCCCAACCATACATCTATATACAGATAAGTGCCTGTGGGTGCCAAAGTTTAGGAAGTGATGAATGTGTGACAGAATTTGGGGGTTTAACAATTAGGGATCTTGATAGGCTTGTCTAAGAAGATGGGTTTTCAGAGCACCCTTAAAACTGCGAGGGTTGTGAGTGTGCCTGATCACATGGGGTAACATGTTCCAGAGAACTGGTGCAATATGTGCGAAATCTTGTAGGCGGGCATGGGAGGTTCGGATGAGTGAGGTGTGTAATCTTAGATCAGTAGCAGAGCGGAGAGCCCGGGTAGGGTGGTAGACAGAGATGAGGGAGGAGATGTAGGGGTGCACCACTGTGGAGAGCTTTATAAGTGAGAGTGATTAGTTTATACTGTATCCTGTACTGAATGGGCAACCAGTGCAGTGACTGACACAGGGTAGAGGCATTAGTATAGCGGCTAAAGAGAAAGACAAGCCTGGCTGCTGCATTCAGGACAGATTGGAGAGAGGAGAGTTTACAGAGTAGGCCCTAAGTCTCACTCTTAACTCCCTATCCTAACCAAGATGAACAGGACAATCGCCCTGATAAGGGCGTTCCTGTCTGGAACCTAAACCTTAGTAGAAAACCCTACAAAAATCCCTATGGTCCCGTCCTGCTTGGCTCAAGGGATGACTTTCAATAGATCGCAGCGAGGTAGCTGCTCTGCTACGCACGAAACCCTGAGCCAGAATCAGGTCGTCTACGAATGGTTTAGCGCCAGGTTCCCCACGAACGTGCGGTGCGCCCCTGGGCGGCCTCGGTTGGCCTGGGATAACCGGTCACCCCTACCGGGGAGGACCGGCGACGCAGGGCCAGACGCCACGGGACCGGAGCGCGGCCGGATGTCCGCCGCCTCTCTCCCACAGCGCACCGCATGTGAACGGCCCCTTTCAGCACTGAAAATATGTAATGTGAACCTACCTTTAAAGAGTTACACTGTGGCTGCAGCTGAAAAGAGGACCTTTGTGGACTGCTGATTGGGTTGAAGAAACCTGTGTGTGCCACACAATTCCCAATGGTGACTTAGAGACAGGTGGTCTTTCTGTGAGAGGCATTGAGGAGAACAGCAGTAGAAGTGTTTGCCTAGTGACAAAGGTCAGAGCTCCTGGTGCAGGAGGAGAGTGGGAGCAGCTAGTAAGAGACATTTTTACACCAGAAAAATTCCTGGATCAGAAGTTACAGGAAGAATCAGAATTACTCATTCAGTGAGGTGGTCGCCTCTCGGCCACTTTCCATAGTATCAAGGCAGTATGAATTACCTTTATACCTGTATAAGCCCCCTGCCAAACAACAGTATATTAAATATATTGCCAGAAGATATAAAAATATTCTAGTAATCAACATTTAGATACACTTACTCTAACATACAGAGATTGCTCCTTGGGTCCTTGCAGGTGGAACATTGGTCACACTGACCAAGAAAAAGTGGGATAACCTTATCACCTGCAGAATAAAGTATTTATATTGGAAATAATCATTGTAAATTTGACAAACAATTGCAAACATTACATGTGTGCCTTTTAGTTGTCACTTAAGTAGCTGTAGTCTTCTCACATAGGGTTCAATATAAAACAAAAACATTTGTGACCAAGGACTGTCACTAAGCTCCAATCCACAATGAACAATACAAAAATATGGAGAATGGAAATAATTAATACTTAACTTTTAATAAATAAGTAAACAATAAAAATAAGTGGAGCTACCTTGGGTCCAGCGCCTTTGGACTTTAGGTAGCTCCAATTATTTTTATTGTGTACTTATTCATTAGAAGTTAAGTATTAATTATCTCCATCCTCCATATTTTTGTATCGCGTAGGGTTCACAAAGACCTTGGGACTTTTGAGACAAGCTTATCAACTGGACAAGAGAGGACATCCTGTAGACAATGGGACGTATCTCAATAATTTTTAGTGGTGACCTACAGTTTGTAAGGAAAACTTCCTAATAAAAGTTACATAGTTAGTACGGTTGAAAAAAGACAAACGTGGGAAAATGTGGGTGAAGAATAGGAGATAAAGAGTTTTTTAAGCCTAGTTTCCGCTATTGATGAAGGCTTTGAAACCCATAAGGCAATAACCAACCTGCTCCAAGGAAGATTTCAGTGCTGATCCCCAGTTTGCCATATAGAATTTTATATATGTATTAATATCTTTTAGTTGCGGGTAGTTATTTAAGCCTTTCTTGAAACTTTCTACTGTTCCTGCTGTGACCAGCTCCTCAGGCGACTATTCCACAGATTCATAGTTCTCATAGTGAAGAACGCTTTTCTCCTCCGGAGATTGAATCTTTTTTTTCTCCAGACGAAGAGAATGTCCCCCACTCTTTTTATGGGGCTTTACAAGTGTTGAAATTTTTTTTCAAAACAGTTGTCCAGTAGGGACAGGGTTGGGAAAAGTAGAAGAGAAAAAAAAACTAATACTAATATAGTCCAGGTCCCCTACTGCTGCAGCACCAAAGCTCACCGGGATCCTCTCATCTTCACTTTCAGGTTTTCGTTCTGACACACGGGATAGGCTTGCGCTCCATTCTCTATCTATAGGGTATGTCATGACAAGAACCCGTAAGTGAAGAGGATCGCATCCTGGGGAGCACCAGACCCAAGGGATAAGGAGTTATCAGGCTTTTTTTCTATTATCCCCTAACCTGTCCCCATTTTTTCTGACAGATGAAAAAAGTATTGTTCTGTGGGGAACAAATTTGATAGATATGGGGCGAGATGTATTAACGGGGCTGCACCAGATATTTGGCACCTTTTCAGCCTTATGTCAGGCGCAGCCTCGTTCATACATTTTTAAATCTCCCGCATGCCATTATCAGGCGCATTACATATCGCCCGTGGCACTTTGTAATGCGCCCGATCTCGGGGGCATGCGGGAGGCGTGGCACACTAGAACCGTAGTGAGGCTACATATATGTAGCTTTGCTCCAGTATATCTGGGCGCATTACAGCTGGAAAAGGTATATCACTTTCAAAGTGGTGTACCTGAGACAGAAATGTCGCCCTAGCGCTAGAATGCACCTGATTTATAACCCACTGTAGAGCGGGTTCATAAATCAGGCACATTCTAGCCTGTTATTATGCGCATGAATTTGGCGTTCACACAAATGAACTGGCAATACATGACCTGAAAGTGCATGGTAAGTCTTGCTGCAGTGAAAGTTAAAGGGCCAGCAGCCTGACTGTGTTCACAATGGGAAAAAAAGACTGTGTTGCTGCTGCTAAAACTTTTGTCTGCATGGAGGATCTAGCAAAGTACCTCACACAGGCAAATGCCTGGCAGCAGGAAATGAATGAGCGGTTGGCCCAGCAGTTGACAAAGCAGCGTGAAGACAATCTACAGCTCCAAGCACAGCTTGTTATAGAGCTGGAGGCAAAGAAGGCAATTGCCAAAGATGGCCAAGCTGCTTTGTTCTCTAGAGGTACAGAGTCTGAAAGCTGAAAATGATGGCAGCCAAGAATAACCAGCCAGAATGGTATAATGGATGCCTACAGGTGGACAAGTGCTCGAGAGGCTGTCCTGTTGCCAAGAGGCCCTGGGTTCCAAGTCCCAGTCACCCACAGGCATGGATGCAGTCATTGCTGGGAGCAACTTATTTAAACAGCAGAAAGCCGCTGGTTTCCAGCCATTGGACCTGTGCTGGAGGTGCCTTAGGGCAGGATGTACTCCTGAGGTCAGAGGTGAGGTGGGTGGGGTCTCACTGTTGGTTCATCTGGACTGTTGCCAAAGGTTCTCCAGAGTGCACCCAGACATCATACCCTTTGTGAAGATCCGTTCAGAAACGGGTAGGACTGTTGAACTGCATTTTGACACTTGTTGTGGGACTGCCAACCATGTACTTGAGGCATGTGAAGACCTCCAAGTTGAATTTATACTGGGCAGAGACTTTCCCTATTTCTGACAGTTGTGGAAGATGGCGAGGGTGTCAGGCAAAGTGGCTATACTTGTTAAGTGCCCCTTGTGGAGTGTGCAGTGACGCTGTCTGAGAGGGAAAAGCTACAGTCCCTTCTGAAGGTCTCTGAGATGATGGTGGGTGGAGAGCCACTGTCTGACAGTCTGAGCATGTGCCCAGAGATGCTACCAGGCCAGGAGAAGAGTTCTAAAAGCAGTGAGACTGTACTTATGACTAAGGAGACAGTAACTATTGATTGTAGGTTTGAAAAGTCTTATGGGCTTAATGGTTATGACATATATGTAATGGTGTCTTTCGAAAATGCCACTAATTTTGTTAACATGCCAGTAATTCAGGACTATGTCATACCATCTACACCAGAGAATGTCACTAATGTCACAGAAGTCAATTATAAATGAAGACAAAGGTTATGTCATACCTGGTTTAAAATCTTTTACCTCTTCACCTACACTTTCCACAATTCCAACACCTTCATGACCGAGGATGACTGGAAATGCAGCTTCTTTGAGTTTGCCTGTGAGTGCATGTTCATCTGAACGGCATATTCCTGTGGTTACAATCTGACAAAAATACTCCAAGTACATGCAAGAACTCCAACATACGCTCAATAGTTTTCTACAATAGTTTTGACTTTCATAATAAAAATGTAAAGTTTTGGAGATAGAACTTTAAGGGTGTCCGCCATAATTCCACATGTCGGCACTAAGGGGTGACATGTATGAAATTTATTGTGCCTGACATTAGTCTAGAAGGCGCCTGATTAATGAACCCACACTCCTGCGGATCATAAATCAGGCGCATTCTATCGCTAGGGCGACAGTTCGGGCTCAGGTAAACCACTTTGAAAGTGGTCTACCTGTTCCAGCTGTAATGTGATTAGAAATGCCGTAGCAAAGCTATAAATATGTAGCTACGCTATGGTTCTAGTGCACCCCATTTAAATAAGTATGAATGGGGCTGTGCCTGATATGGGGCTGAAAAGACGCCAGATATCTGGAGCAGCCCCATTCATACATGTCGCCCTAAATTCCTTTTTTAAGTCTAAAATTCTTAGCCCAATGTTTAGGATTTTTCTCATTGGCTTTTCCATTGGGAAGTTGTTGCTTTTTTCTCAGCATTGTAAGAATAAGAAGAGCTAAAAGGTGTATTCCCATTTCATTGATTACAGTAGTTGAAAACAAGTAGACAAAGGTAAATATTACCAAATACAAAGCTGTTCTAATTTTGCTTTTCTTCAGAAGTAGGTGTAGATCTTATTTCCTGCTTTTGCACACAAGCTTCCCTAATTACCAACCATCTCTCTCCTCTCATTTCAGTGGCCGGAATGGTGATGTCACTCTCTGTTTGTTATCTGAAAGACGGAACTTGTTTATGTTACTTACTGACACTAACGTCCTAACAGGATCAGCTAGAAATAGCAGAGCTAATATATTAATCCCTGTCCTCATTCTAAAATGGAAGTGTGAGCATAAGGCTATGTTCACACGGCTTATTTTGGGACAGATTTCAGTCCGTATTTCGCGCCGTACTGCGCTCAATACGGCTGAAATCCGTCCCAGTCCTTACCGTAATCCATAGTTCTCATAGAGAACTATGGATTCCGTCTCCTCTCCCTGCTCGCACAATATGGCGGGCGGGGAGAAAGTGACATGTCAGTTATTCATGGCGGGATATGCGCCGTGGATAATGAAAGTCTATGCGGCCGGAGGGCTGTCGGCCCCCCCGCCACTGTACACATGGCGTAATTGTGGGCAAAATCCGTCCCGCAATTACGCCGTGAATAAGCCATGTGAACATTGCCTAAAGCTGCCTGTGGTGATGTAAAATAGCATCGTGAGACAACCACTTTAAATAATTAATGACTTACACTGACAAGCGAAATGGAAACAATGTTTTGAACTTTTGACTTCAAGGTATATCTTTATAGACAATCATCTTGGCTATATTATGCATAAATTTGACTTGCAACTATTTAGCATCTGCTTAGTTCTGCAGTTTCTTGTCATGTAACTGCATTGTAAATGTTTTAAATTTTAATTATGTTGTTAGTATTTTATAAATCTACCTTTGGCTTTCATCACTGCCTGAATCCTTCTGGGCTCTGGATCAGATTCAAGTATGCCTCAACTGAAATCTGGTCCCAGGTCTCTTCTACATCTTATCAATGTTGGTGCACACTGGTCGACTCACTTGGGAGCGAACAAAACTTTTTATTCAATTGTATCCACAAATGTTCATTTGAAGACTGTGCGGGCCCATCCAACAACTCTACTTGATTATCTATGCACCTTTTCTTTGCAAATCTCGACGTATGCTTTGGGTCGTTGTCCTGCTGGAACACTAAGTCGTCCTTTCCATACCCATAATACTTGATTGTATGAAGTAACTCATCTTGTAGGATACTCACATAAAGCTCAGCATTGAGGTCACCATTGATCCTGGTCAAGTATCCAACAACCTTTGACTGTAAAACAATCCTGATATCATCAGGCTTCCTCCACCGACCTTGACAATTCTTTAAATTTCTCAATCCAATAGACCCCTTCTCCCTTGATTCTTTCAGACCCATTTGCAGCCATCAAAGCCCGGTCTCTTGACTTTCATCTCATGGCTCCAAATCACCCATTTCCAATTATCTACTATCCACTTGTAATTTTTTGCAAACTCAAGCAGATGCTTCTTATGATGATATTTAAAGCTTCTTCACATTTTTCAGGCCACCTTTTCACACTTGTGTAATGCGTGTGTCATGGTGCTTGCATGGATGTCTGTGTTTGTTGCGCTACAACTAGAGACCTTGTGATGAGTGGACTTGTTGACTCTGATATTTTGCCTGGACGTCACCTCTTGGCTTGTGGATGGATGACTTAATTTCATTTTCTTCCAACTGTCAGGGCCTCACATGATGCAGTTTGACAATTGTCAAGAGACGCTATCGATGAGCTGGATGATGCCGTTTCTCTTTTCTTGGGGAAGTCATATTCATGGCTGCTCCTCAATTCAAATCGGTGACCTTTCACTTGAGAATCAACCTAATAACACGCTGAGTTATAATTTGTTGTATAGAAAAAGAAAAAGATTGTTCCACCACCAGGAAAAAACCTGTTTGTGTCTGTATAAATTCCAGGGCATATGTAGGTATATACTTAACTTGATCATGGACATTGCAGTTTTATAAAGTCCCTAATAATGTAAAGAGTGAGCAATACCTTGATTCTTATTTCTTGACTTGCAGGTGGAGCAACTTCAATTTCTTCAATAGAAAATGGTTGATTTGCTTCCCATGCTACAGCCGCCTTGCACTTTATTACCTATAATAAAAGTTAATATAAGAGATTATTCTCACATACCAGTTTTTGTGCATTTTTCTGTTGCAAAATTTAATGTAGGAAGGCTTTACATATCAATTAATTGAATTGTAAGATTCACATTATGTAGAAAAGAACTGTGTAATTGATAGGGCATACTCCATGCCCATTCCATCTCATGTAAATAATCTGCATCATTCTGTTAGATTACATGCTTCTTACCATCATTTTCACAATATAATACTTATAAATGGGGTTGTCCAGTGTAAAAATTAATATTTTCTAAATAATACCTCCCCCAAAGTTAAGGTATGCTCACATGGCGGTTTTTAAAGTGTAAATTTACGCTTCCAAATCGGCTTAAAAAAAAACACCTTTTGAGAGGCGTATTTTTAAGCATTTTTGAAAAATCCTATCCCCGTTGTTGACAAGGGGGATTTTACAAGCAACAAAAGCCTCAAGAATTGACATCACTTAATTGTGTCCAAAAAACGGATCACAACTACGCTTGTGAAACATGCCTCGTGTGAATATGCCTTGTGTGAAAAGTCATATTTTACATTATATTCAATGAGGAATTATTTGTAACTTGTCTGATGCTGATTTTGGGCCATTTTCCACTGCGTAAAACGTGGTAAAAATGTCCCAAAAACGTTGTGTGAACGTAACCTTTGGCACTTTTATAAATTAACTTTTATAACATTTTCTCGGTTTCAATTCTACAGCAGTTGTGTGATGATATAAAGCTCATTAGTTCTGGGTGTCTCAACCCTCAAGAAACAGCTCTTTCTGTGCCTAGGAAATCAGTTGACCAAACTGGTTTAGCTTATTTCAGGGCTTCCTCTGAAGCAAACACTTTTGGTCCTGCCTCCCAAGGCTTTCAACTTAAAGGGGTTGTCTCACTACAAAGAATAGCTTTCAAAATGTAGGGAACACAAAATAAAGACATTTTCCAAATATATTGCTTTGTTCATCTTTTTTTGTTAAGGAAATACAAGTGAATTTGTCACCTCTCTGGCTATTTCTGTTCCCTCTGTGACCGACCTGTAAACATCTCTCCCCCCTGCTGTTTGTTCTGTGATAGCAGGGAGCTCTGTGTGGGCCTGCAGTAAAAAGCTGAATTTATCTAAAGTAAACAGCACTAATTAGGGCTTTTGTTTGAGGGATCAGATAAAAACTCCTGCTAGCAGTTCTGGTGAGCTTCTGAGCTAACTTAAACTAATTAGCAGAATGAAAACACAGTTGAATACACCAAGGAGCTGTATGCTAATTACAGACATTCTGACCAGGAAGTGACAGCGTAAAGCTGCATTATTTCATTCACGCATCCTATGAAACTCTGTTGGGAGACAACCCCTTTAAAGGGGTTGTTTCACTACACTGATTCATCTTACCTCAGTCCTGTTTTCTTGGTTTCACTTTGAATTCAGGGGCGTGTTTACTGGCTTCTACTAGACTGTAGTAGAAGCCAGGTCTGTAGCTATAGCAACCAGTGCTGGCAGCCTATCAGGAGAGATCAAACCGGTATGTAGCTAAAGCAACCTGAGGAGCTGATGCAGCCCATATAAGAGGGGATATCTAGGAATAGGCATGATTTTGCAAGATCTTTAACATAAAAAGCAATCCTTGTAGTGAGACGGCTCCTCTAAGGAGCAGACAGGGGGTATACACTGAGGTTGAGGGTGGAAGAGAGGAAGATCCCAAAGGCAAAGCACCACATATATGGAATTGTCATTAATTCTAATTGTTCAGGTAGCTTTGTTTTACCTTCCTTGGGATACACTGCTAGGTTTATGAAAGGTAGAACCTGATGGACATACTGTGTGGGTTTTTTGTTTTTTTTTAAACTATTCGTTCTGTTAGAAAATAAGCTGTACATTGATCATAGCAGAGGTCCTTTCTCTGATGGGCCACTCTTCACCCCATCAGCACAAGTGCACATATACATTTTATTGCGCTGCATTGTAAGTTATGATTCATCTAAAGCCAGATCATCACTCTGGACAGATAGGTTACTTTTTAAATAACTCAAAAATAAGAAACCCCAATAGCAAGTGATCAGCAGGCGGGGGTTGTCTATGTTTAACCATATGGTTGGACAATTGCATATGAGCCCTTTCAGGTTGCTCTAGCCCTCTGGTGTGGTAATCTGCTCTCACCATTGATACAGCTGAGGATCTAGTTGAAAAATACAGAAATAACTATGAATAGGTCATAAAAAATGAAGACAAACTGAAGTGTGTGGATGTGTGTGAAAATGCAGATACAAAGTAACATGCAATAGTAAATGACAGTATACTGGTAAAAAAAATATCTGACCTTGTCTGCTGTCTCCATCTCTGTCCTGATCAATGAAATTTCTCTTTAAGTCACTGACAGCACAAAAACATTGGGTTATATTATTCTTGTGTAAAATTCTTCTGCCTTATATTGGTGCATACAGTCTCAGGAAGTTAATCATTCTACAAAGACATATGAGTACTTGCAGGGAAGAAGAAACCTTTGATCACCGTTAATTAGTGTTTCACAGCGCGTAACTAGAGAAGCCTGGGCCCCATAGCAAACTTTTGGATTGAACCCGCCCCCACCCACGAACATTTACCGGGACCTCTTAAAGGGGTTTTGCCACGATGTAATGTTGACGTGGGTTCCTCCAAAATGGGTATTTAATCACTTTTCTAAATAGATGTCATTAAAAAAGTGAAGCCTGTGAGAGCTACAGCATTTCTCAATCCCCCTGTCACGTACACACTCACCCGCACGTGACTGAGGGCCACTGTAATGGGGTAGTTTTATATCTACTTGCACTCACCTCTCACTCAGGTAGCGAATCAAGCATAAATCGCACCACAAGACAGTTCCAGACCCCCAAAACTACACGCTGCCACCACCTTCCTTCAATAATCAAAAAATAATCAGCCGGAAGGAATCTGATTCCTAACAGATATTCTAAAAACACGTAAAAAAATGCTTACAGGTCAACTCACTGCTCTCTCAGCAGTTACCAAAGAAAAATACACTCCTTCAAGGAAATGGATCCGTGCAACAACAAGAACTTACGTATTAAGGCTAACTTTAATATTGAAATGATTTTCAGTGCTTACATAAACAGAATATAATAACAATAACTATGACATACGCATCAATACAGTTATGAAAATAAAAAGGGAGAAAATTGGAAAGAATTCACACTTACAAGGTGTTACAGCCTCCAGATCAAAGGGGAATTGGTGAAAGAAAATGGAACAACAGCTCATCTGAAATTGAACCCCAGCTAATGAAAACAGACTAGAGGCTGGCCTTGTGTCTTATACCTTCCAGGTTTTCCCCTCCTCTCTCATTTTCGCCTACTCTTTTACTGGCTGAAATTATGATGAGTGGGCGGACCCTTGATTGTCTTATGAGGGTTGTTGCGTACTACCGCCATGAGATGGCAATCACCGACTGCGCTTCTGCTGGGGGCAGATCAATTAAAGGGTTTATTGTGGCGGGGTCGTAGGTTATCAGGTATCCGGGACAGCTTGCATATATAAAGTGGGCCATAAAGCGTAATAAACCCATATTATCTAAACATTTCAGTAATTAAACAGTCAAAGGGCTGGGTGATAGTCTACAGACACATGCTAGAAATTCCTTTCACACAGAGGGGGGTGATGACTCACAATCTGAGACATGGTTTAATGATAATCTAGAATACATTTAACTTTCAATATGCTACATTACACCTCCCCCTTTTGGAGTGGGCGTGGGGGACTGGCTCACCTGCCATCCCCTGAGCCCGCCTCCGTACTCCCCTGGCGAGAGAGAGACTGTCGGCCTTACCACACTCCATGCCCTTCCTGTATCTGAACTATCAGATATCGGGTGCTGGAGGATTCCCGCTGGGCGGTACATATCACACGTTACATATGGAGACACATCACCTCTATGACCGGGGTCTAAAGTCTTACCCACTTCAGACCCTGGGGAATAACCTTGGCAAAGATTATCCCACAGTTTGTCTTTGGATCCAACAGCTTTACACTCCATGGGGTTGGATACACCCACAGGGCAGGCCGGAGCATACATTACTGGTTTGGATACACTTCTACTGTGCATAACAGATTGACATGCATCATTGGGCTCAGGCACATCCACTGAGCTGTTGGTATCATGGAAACCAGACTCAGGGATGGCCATCCCCCACATTACCATCTGGGATACACCCTCAGGCTTAGATACATTATTATTGTCTACAACAGTCTGAGATACACCCTCAGGTTTGGATAAATCATTAGTGTCCATGACAGTCTGAGATACGCCTCCAGGCTTGGATACATCATTATTGTCCATAACAGTCTGAGATACGCCCTCAGGCTTGGATACATCATTATTGTCCATAACTGTCTGAGATACGCCCTCAGGCTTGGATACATCATTATTGTCCACAACAGTCCAAGTCATGCTGGCAAGCTTAGATACAGGGGCACCCAGCATTACAGGCTGGGATACGTCAGCAAGGTTCATAACAGTTCCGAGAGTATCTGTGGGCTGGGATACATCTGGGGCCCACAACACAGCTGTAGGTAAATTGATGTCTGGCCCAACCAGCCTAGACACCGTAACATCCAGCACAACAGGCTGAGATACATCAGCAGGCCTCATAACAGGCTGTGATACATCCACAGGCTTAGATACATCAGAGTCACAGCAAGTATCACAAAGCATAGTACAGGACAGTTCCTCCTCCGGTGCGGGGGGGTCCTTGATAGGAGGAGGGGCGACATAGGGATAGTCCCTGTTATCCCCATGGGTTTCTAGCCACTCATCAGTGGGGCTGCTATCAGGGATTCCCAATCCCTTAGACTCTGGTTTGGTCCCCTGCTCCCCATGCACTCCGTGATTATCATACTCAGCAGGGGGCAGGGTTGTCTCGCCTGTCAGCTCCTCTGCCCTGTGATCTGAGAATGGGAGAATGTGAGAGCTGTGACTGTCAGCAGAAGGGGGGTTGAAGGGGGCTGCAGACTCTTCCACCTCAGCCTGCAATTTGATCTCTGCACAACATTGCGCCTTGGGCTGGTCAGCCGACACACAAAGCTGGGGCTTGCAGGCATCCTTACTATGGGTCATAGGTGTGACATAAGGACAGTCACTTTGCACAGTACACATATCAGTGGCATCATTCAGAGGTACATCCACTGTCAGATTTCCTTTCCCATCCGGGCACTTTCCAGAAGTATGGCACAGTCTCTGTGGGGAATCATATATCTGGGTTGCTGGGGTTGCCTTCGGAGGGGAAGCTGGAACATAATTCATTTGCATCACCCCCAGATCCAAATCCAGTAAAATGGAATAGGGGATAGTAGCAGAAACACCCACTTCTCTCATTCCTCGGCCCGCTCCCCAGTCCAGATAAACACGAGCCATTGGTATAGCAGAGCGGACTCCGCCAAATCCAGTCAGGGTCATGGTCTTTCCCGGAATAATATTTCTAGCATCCACCATCTCTGGACGCACAACAGTCACCTCTGCTGCACTGTCTTTGAAGCCCATGGCGACTGTTCTGCCCACGGTGACAGGTTGAAGGTTATGCTTTCTCCTTCCTGCAGTCCCAGTTATAAGATAGATGGAAGGGCCTGTTACAGGGGGCGCTGTGGGCATCGGGGTACTCCTCCGCTTGTCTGGACAAGTGGCACTAACATGCCCCACTTTGTTGCATATAAAACATTTGCGCATGTCAGTCAATGGGCGTGTGGGTCTCGGGGACCCGGGAGGAGTACTAGGAGGGTGCCCAGGTGATCGATGGGGAGGAGAAGAGGGATCCCCAGCAGGCTTACCTCTCCTCCAGGTGGACTCAGGTGTTCTCCGGGCTTCTGGCATCCTGTTGGCAACATAGGAGTCTGCCAGTTCGGCCGCGTCTCCTGTCGTCTTGGGCTTCCAGTCACAGACAAACTGACGAACATCGGCAGGACAGATATGGAGAAGCTGTTCCTTGATCATTAGATTCAACAGGTCATCAAAGCTGGAAACAGAGAGTCCTTCTACCCATTGCTTGCAGGTGGCACTTAAGTTGCTCTCCACATCTGCGTAGATGTCAGTGGGACCTTTCTGCAGACTCCGAAATTTCCTGCGATACACCTCCGGAGGGAGGTGATATCGCATGACCAGAGCTCTCTTTATGGCGTCATAGTCCCCGTCTTGCTCTGGTAGGAGGTCCGAAAAAACCTCCAAGGCTTTGCCCCTTAGTCCTGGGGTCAGATATCGTGCCCACTGCTCTCTGGGCAGATGATATTGTCTGCAAGTCTTTTCAAATCCTCGTAGGAAAACATCTAAGTCCCCATTCTTTTCCATCACAGGAAAGTGTTCTAGTCGGGGTTTCAAAGGGTTTGTATCCTGGGCATGAGGCCGTGGCAAAGCCTCACCCCTTTCAAGTTGTGCCAGCTGTAGCTTGAGGTCCCTCTCAGCTTGACGCTCCGCAGCCTCTCGCTCTCTCGCTGCTTGGCGCTCGGCCGCCTCTCGCTCTCTCTCCGCCTGGCGCTCGGCCGCCTCTCGCACGGCCTGACGTTCAGCGGCAGCAGCCTCTCTCTCCGCTTGTTGGTATTGCAGGATAAGTTGTAGGCGCACATGCGCCAAATTGCTGCAAAGCCATGCCCAGAGCAGAGTCCATGCCTCCCTGAGAACTGCCGCTGCAGGGGAAATTATTTCAGGAGCAAATTCCGTCAATTGGACCTGTGCGTTGTCAGTGTTGTTCTCTGACGCGGTGTCCAGCTGCTGTAAATCTTGCTCCACGAGCTCACGGATCAGCTGAACCTTTGTCTTTGCCACCGGATTGATATCTCTCTCCTCACATAGGCTGATGAGATATTCTTTGCTTTGCTTCTTATACAGGGCTGCCATCTTACAAAGCACCCTTTGCCAAATAAAAGATAGAAAAGAAAAACAGGGAAGGGAAACTGATTGCACGTATGTCAAGTAAGCACTGCGTTAGTTCTTGTAAGACTGGTGTAATCTTCACAAAGATACAGCCAGTCTTTTAGTGCAGGGAATAATTGCTTAAACCAAGCACTAATGCTGCAATAAAAAGAAAAATATCCCACCGCTCTGCCACCAATTTGTCACGTACACACTCACCAGCACGTGACTGGGGGCCACTGTAATGGGGTAGATTTATATCCACTTGCGCTCACCTCTCACTCAGGTAGCGAATCAAGCATAAATCGCACCACAAGACAGTTCCAGCCCCCCAAAAATACACGCTGCCACCACCTTCCTTCAATAATCAAAAAGGAATCAGCCAGAAGGAATCTGATTCCTAACAGATATTCTAAAAACACGTAAAAAAATGCTTACAGGTCAACTCACTGCTCTCTCAGCAGTTACCAAAGAAAAATACACTCCTTCAAGGAAATGGATCCGTGCAACAACAAGAACTTACGTATTAAGGCTAACTTTAATATTGAAATGATTTTCAGTGCTTACATAAACAGACTATCATAACAATAAAGATGACATACGCATCAATACAGTTATGAAAATAAAAAGGGAGAAAATTGCAAAGAATTCACACTTACAAGGTGTTTCAGCCTCCAGATCCAAGGGGTATTGGTGAAAAAAAATGGAACACAGCTCAATCTGAAATTGAACCGCAGGCTATGAACACAGACTAGAGGCTGGCCTTGTGTCTTATACCTGTCCAGGTTTTCCCATCCTCTCTCATTTTCGCCTACTCTTTTACTGGCTGGAATTATGATGAGGTGGGCGGACCCTTGATTGTCTTATGAGGGTTGTTGCGTACTACCGCCATGAGATGGCAATCACGGACTGCGCTTCTGCTGGGGGCAGATCAATTAAAGGGTTTATTGTGGCGGGGTCGTAGGTTATCAGGTATCCGGGACAGCTTGCATATAAAAGTGGCCATAAAGCGTAATAAACCCATGTTATCTAAACATTTCAGTAATTAAACAGTCAAAGGGCTGGGTGAGAGTCTACAAACACATGCTAGAAATTACTTTCACACAGAGGGGGGGTGATGACTCACAATCTGAGACATGGTTAATGATAATCTAGGATACATTTAACTTCCAACATGCTACATTACACCCCCTTAGCTACCTCAAAGCTTCCACTAGACAAGACCCAGGAGCTGACAGGCCGCACTTGCGTGAAACACTTCTTATCTGATGACAGGGAAAATGAATGAACTTTTAAGGCACCGGGTAGAAAGTGCAGTCTGAGGCTGTCTTGCTGTATGGAGAATCCACTGTTGTACTGTTTATTATTTGAGTTAAGTTTTGAGATGCTCCCTTCTTCCTCACTCCTTACTCACCCCCTCCCTCTCAGCCCTGCAGCCTTCATGACTCAGCATGATTTGTTGACATTCTGCCTGTGCTAAGGAGAGAGGTAAGAAACTTTCATCCTGGCAAATCCCCTTTAAGTCATGCAGTTAGTAGATAATACAAGCAGTAATTACCTCACCATAGTTATCACCATCATACCGCTACCAAACAAATCCCACTATACCCAGATCAACATTACCAATAGCGCTACTACATATGGACCTGATTATACTGCCAGAACATGACCACAAATTACCACCACATAGTGACTGAATAATACCCCTACACTATTACTGAATAAAGATCAATATTTGCGCCATGTAGTGGTATATACCAGTGTTGACATGTGCCCTTCAAACTGTATATTACCTCCATATAGTGGTAGACATCAGTGTACACAGGCTCTGCAGACATATAAGTGATTACAATCCAGTTATCTTGTGACTCACAGGTGACTTTTCTCTGACGAGTCGTTCATTTTCCCTTTTCTTCTGCATCCATTCCAGACCGCCATGATGACTTCTCCCGGCCACCACTCATCCCTGCAGATTTGGACACAAATATCTTAGAATCTTGACTTTACCAGCACCTCACTCCCTGGCCCCCAGTTCTGTACACACTTCCTAGGTGTGGGAGAGTAGGTACAGGCCATAGCTTAGAGGCCCAGTCTCCTAGATGGGAGGGGAAGAACAGAGGATTCAACCTCATATAGGTATGCAATAGTGTTGAGCGATTGCGTTGGCTATCGAGATTGAGCGATAGTCGATAGTTGGCCGCTATCGATAAGGTTTTTCGATAGTGAGCATCGATTATGAGCGATTACCATTAAAGTCTATGGGAGAGCAACAACACCTTCATTATTACACCCAAACAAGGCTGGAGAAGCTGAAATTAACATCCACAACAGTCAAATGGATACCTGCTACATCTTAGGCAACACACTTAGGTTATAAAAGCCACAGAAAAAAGTCACAGACCATTCACTATCCCTGTCTTGTACCACAGCCTGACCCTTAAACCTGCATCACCCACAAATTAAAAAGTGCCAGAAGGCAGTATGATTTGAACCATCATGTTACTTGAACTGGACATTGAATATCCCTGTCCTGGAACGCAGCATGAGCCCCAAACCTGCATGACCCCCAGATTTAAAAAGTGCCGCAAAAAGGAGTCTTTCAACCACCATTTTAGTTTCACTGGACATTGACTATACCTGTCCTGGACCGCAGTATGACCATTAAACCTGTCTGACCCCCAGATTAAAAAGTGCCAGGAAAAGGAGTCTGTTATGTCTGTATCTGTTATGTTTTCGTATAATACACGGTATTTTTTGCACCTTTCAATTCACCTGTGGTTACTATAGAATTGCTGTTTTAAGATTTACGTGGATGCTGCGTCAATGAACAAAGCTGGGTGCGCAAAAGTCAAAAAACACGTATCTGTTATGTTTTCATATAATACACGGTATTTTTGGCAACAAACAACCTGTGCTGACTACAAGATTGCTGGATTGTAATTTAATTGCAAGGTGGATATATCAACAGTCACAGGTGTAATGGGTAAAAATTAAAATGAACACATATCTGAAATGTATACTAATAATAAAAATGGAGTTTTGCACCTAACAAAGAGACCTGCAGTTACTAGAAATGATGTGTATCCAATATAAGTTCAGGCTGCCCAATATCCAGGAAATATTTCAATAGCAAACTGTTAATAATAAAGATATTCCACTACAATGTCTACACTAAGTCTTGGTGAACTTTATCCAGTGTTCTTTATAGATAGAGCTTGTCTGTGTTCGCCCGCGGGCCCCCCCCCCCCCCCCGCGCTCCCCCCGCCGTGAATTTACAGCGGTTGATGCTGCTTTAAAATTCTCTAGCTAACTACATAAAATCTTCAAATCTCTAATCTAACTAAATTGGAAGGATCACAGCTAATAGTAGAGGTTTCTCTGTGCAGAAATAGACTAATTTCGCTGAGCTGTTTGGCCACAGGCAAAGCGCAGGTCCTATCCCTATGAGACGCTGAGAGACACTGAGGCTGAAACAGGAAACGCTGTTCTATGTAAAACGAGGTCATGTGATTTTTCCAGCCAATCGCAACCATACACATCCCAGTCATGACGTCGCACACACATCTCACCCTGCTCTATTCTGTAATCTCATTTGCTGACCGCCAAAATTACAGGAAGCGCCGAAAAAGGCGCGATCTTAATAGATGATGCACAGATTTTAACCTTAATTATCGCATGATCTGGAAATTTCGATCACCATAAAAACCTTGCCGATTTCAACTTTGTCGATAAAAATCGCTCAACACTAGTAGGCAAGTAGAGTTTAGGTAGCTATAGGGGGCAAAATAGATAGGCAGCGTTTAGGTAGCTATAGGGGGCAAAATAGATAGGCAGCGTTTCGGTAGCTATAGGGAGTCATATAGGTAGGCAGGGTTTAGGTGGGTTATAGGGGCCATAAAGGTAGGTAGGCAGGGTTTAGGTGGGTTATAGTGGCCATATAGGTAGTTAGGCAGGGTTTTGGTAGCTTTAGGGGACCCATATAGGTATAAAGATAGGTTTTAGGGGGGCTATAGAGGCTATATAGGCAGGCAGTCTTTAGGGGGTTATAGGAGCTGTATAGGCAGGCAGGCTTTAGGGGGCTATAGGGACTATGTAGGTAGGCTTTAGAGAGCTATAGGGGCAGGCCATAGGGGGCTTTAGGAGGCTATATATGCACACAGGCTATAGAGGGCTTTAGGCTATATAGGCAGGCATTAGGGGGCTTTAGGCTATATAGGCAGGCTATAGGGAGCTATAAAGGCTAGATAGGCAGGAAGGCTATAGGAGGCTCTAGGCTATATAGGCAGGCTATAGGGGGCTCTAGGCTATATAGGCAGGCAGGCTATAGGAGTTTACTTACCTCAGTCCATACTCCCCTGATGCAACGCGCTCCAGCCTCTGTGCTCTGCGTGGTGATGTGACGTTACTGGGCCACCCATGTGATCACTGAGAGCTGGCAGGGAAAGTAGTAGAGCGGAGCGCAGACGTAGCTCCGCGTCCACCAGCAGTGAACTGTTATGTTCACTGCCAGCGGGCACAGGAGCGGCATTACCGGGGGAAAAGATGTAGCAGCTGCCCCGGGGCCTGGGCACCCGGAAGGCCCGGGCCCCTTGGCAGCTGCTACGTCTGCTACACCTGGTAGTTACGCCCTTGATGTTTCAATATTTCACTTAGGGTATGACTAATTAGCACTGTCAAAATACTGGTTGGATTCTAATTAAATAATCTGTCTATAATATTATTGTCTTTTGAACATTCATGTGGACGGTTTCTGTCTGCAGTCTGGGATTCAGCTGTCCCCCAAAACATTGAAGAGTACATGTTCCACCCTAAAACCGGGTGGAAGAATGCACATATTCAAAGATTTTTTTTGACGGTTTTCAGATTTTCTATGGGGATGGTTGACAGTCGGTTTTCAGATATTTTTCAAATTTGAAAACCGACTTAAAACCCAATTGAAAACCGTTGCTGTGTGGACATACCCCTACAATAGCTTCACAAAACTTTCCTGTATCTTAAAATAAAGGCCTACCACTAGTGGTTATAGACTGCAGCAATAACATATGGAAGGACTGTGATTTATTTTAAGGCACCATTAATTTCAGGGTGCTGTTCATACAAAAGAAGTTTGAATATATAGTACTCACCTGAAGTTAGGGATATTAGGATTTTGGTTGAAATTTCAGGATGAACATAAAATTTCTTGAAAACTTTTAAAATAAATTGTTTCAGTACTTTTTGCACAACTTGCCAATTTCTAACATGGAGTTTAATGGCATAATTCCCAACAAGTGTTTGATCCCTGAATCGCCCAATAAATTTAGGGGATCAATTTGAATTGGGATTTAAACAGTCCTCCTCATAATGCTGTTCACATTTTGACATCATGAGACCAAGAAAACACCTTACAAATGATCAACAGTACTTCATTGTAAAGAATTTTTGGGGGGGTTTCCCAGTATATTCTATGGTACGGTGAATGACACCATTAGAAAGTAAATCTTGTCCCACAAAATAAAAGCCCTTATATGTCTATTTAGATGGAAAAATAAAAAAGGCTCTTGCAAGGTAAGGAGGAAAAAAACAAATGTGTCAACCAAACAAAAATGCTTGGTCCTCAAGGGGTTAAGGGAGGTGTAAGGCAACCAAGTGTCATGTTAGACCATTCGTAAGTGGTTACATCAGCATGGTCTGCCTGCTAGTTGACCTGACCACACCACCAGGCACAGGCATCATCATCTTGAATTGGCCAGGGAGCATCTATGGTTTGTGGAACATCTTTCATCAGTGGTCCTCAGTGCTGTTCAGTGATAAGTCGATTCACTCTGAGCAGAAAGGATGGGCACCAACAATGCTGCAGACATCTAGGAGAGTGCTACACATCAGCCAGGTCAGGTACCTTTGCCGATTGTCTAGCACACTTATGGCCTAGTAGATGCAGGAAGTGGCGTCCCGGAACAGGTGACGTGATGCTATCACACACTTGCTCTGGACTCAAGAGGAGTTTGGCCAGGGAATGTGGAGAGTTGAGCATTTATTGATTTTTTTTTCTAAAATAGGCATCCCTATATATTTATCTATCTACTGGAGGGGCTATTTATACCTGCCTACCGGCTGGGGGTCTGTGTGCCTTCCTACTGGTGGCATATATACCTACTGTGGGGCTGTATAAACCTACCTACCAACTGGTGCTTATGTACCTACCTACCTATTAGGGAGCTATTATAGACCTACCTACTGGGGGCGCCTTTATAGACCTATCTACCTACTGAAGGCAATATATACCTACCAACTAGGGGCCTATATACCTATCTACTGGGGCCCTATATACCTATCTACTTGCTAGGGGGACCCTATGTACCTACTGAGGGCACTATGGACCTCTCTAGCATTTGGGGGGCGCATATACCTACCTATAGACTGGGGACCTATATACCGATCTACTTTCTAGGGGGCCCTATATACTTTCTAGGGGGCCCATTTACCTATCTACCTACTGGGGGCCCTTATAACCATACCTACTAGAGAAAGTACTGTATACATATCTACTGGAGGTCCTAATATACCTACTTACTAGAAGGGGCCCTACATACAGTGGGGAAAAAAGTCAGCCACCAATTGTGCAATTTCTCCCACTTGATGAGATGAGAGAGGCCTGTAATTAACATCATAGGTCGACCTCAACTATGAGAGACAAAATGAGAAAACAACTCCCGAAAATCACATTGTCTGATTTGGAATGAATTTATTTGCAAATTATGGTAGAAAATAAGTATTTGGTCACCTACAAACAAGCAAGATTTCTGGCTCTCACAGACCTGTAACTTCTTCTTTAAGAGGCTCCTCTGTCTTCCACTCATTACCTGTAGTAATAATGGCCCCTGTTTGAACTTGTTATCACTATAAAAGACACCTGTCCACAACCTCAAACAGTCACACTTCAAACTCCACTATGGTGAAGACCAAAGAGGTGTCAAGGGATACCAGAAACAAAACTGTAGCCCTGCACCAGGCTGCGAAGACTGAATCTGCAATAGGCAAGCATTTTTACTGTATTTTGAACTGTCCCGCCTTTGATTTTCATTGGTCCAAACTTCTCCATAGGATATAATGGGTCTTTGTTGCTCCTATTCTGATTGGTCAATACTCCTCCATAGGATAAAATGGGTCTTTGTCGCTCCTATTCTGATTGGCTGGCTTCTGCCGACCAATCAGAAGAGCTTAAACAATTTGAATTACTGAATTTCCCGGCAATTCTCTCTATTGTAATTCCTTATGTAGCGCCGGTCTCGGCGACAAACGCGTTGTTAGGGATTTAACTGATTTATTTTTAGAGAAGGTTTCAGCTCTCTTACACTTAATAAAAATAAGTTTTTTAATAATACTCCATGCCGCACGGCGCTGAGCGCCGAGATTTCAGGGCGCCGATCTCTCCATAGACTACAATGGGAGAAGTAGCTCGCACTCTGATTGGCTGGGATAGCCAAGCCCCCGCTAGCTCAGCCAATCAGCTCTTTTCTGTATTTTTACTGTATTTCGAACTGTAGCACCTTTGATTTTGATTGGTCCAAACTTCTCCATAGGATATAATGGGTCTTTTTCGCTCCTATTCTGATTGGTCAATTCTCCTCCATAGCTTATAATGGGTCTTTGTCGCTCCTATTCTGATTGGCTGGTTTATGCCGACCAATGAGAAGCGCTTACAGAATTTGAATTACTGTATTTCCCGGCAATTCTCTCTATTGCAATTCCCGATGTAGCGCCGGTCTCAGCGACAAACGCATTGTTCGGGATTTAATTGATTTATGTTTATAGAAGGTTTCAGCTCTTTTTCAGAGGATATTTTACAACTAATAAAAATTAGTTTTTTAATCATACTCCATGCCGCACGGCGCTGAGAGCCGAGATTGCATTGCGCCCATCTCTCCATAGACTACAAAGGGAGAAGTAGCTCGCGCTCTGATTGGCTGGGATAGCCAGCCACCGCTAGCTCACCCAATCAGCTCTTTTCAGCATTTTTACTGTATTTTGAACTGTCCTGCCTTGATTTTGATTGTTCAAACTTCTCCATAGGCTATAATGGGTTTCCCCGTCGCTCCTATTCTGATTGGCCGAGATAGCCAAGCCCCCGCTAAACTCAGCCAATCAGCTCTTTTCTGCATTTTTACTGTATTTTGAACTCCCGCCTTTGATTCTGATTGGTCAATAGTTCTCCATAGGTTTTTAATGGTTCAACTGTCCGCTCCTATTCTGATTGGCCGGTTTCTGCCGACCAATGAGAATAGCTATCAGAATTTGAATTACTGTATTTCCCGGCAATTTCCAATATCCTAATTCTTGATATTGCGCCGTTCTAGATTTTTGGAAAGTGATTGTTTTTAAAAAAATATTTTTTATTTTTGAGGTTTGAGCTCTTTTCTGACAATGTTTTCCTCCTTTATAAAGGCGATTTTTTTGGAATCATACTCCATGCCGCACGGAGCTAAGCGCCGAGATTTCTCTTGCGATCTTCTGTATGCTTCCTCGCATGTTCCGTTCTTGCTTCACTTCGCCGCCGCCGGAGCATTTAGACCAGAATCAACTAGGTCTGACTGTTGGAGCTGCAGAGTACTGCATTGCGCCGCGCTTTGGCCATCGTACATGCCTCGGGTTTTTCGAGCGCGCCGCGTCCCGCCCCGGAACCCCCAAAAAACCGCGCCCCCCAACCGCGCCATTGCCCCCCTTTTCATGTGGGGCGCAGTTTTTGAAAGGGCGAACGCTGCGCCTAACCTCCCACCCCGGGCGTCCAACGGGGGGATTGGGGCCCGGGAAAAGGGGCGCAGTTTACCACAAAAAAGGCAAAAAACCCCTTTTTTTCATACATGCCCCCTTTCTGTTGAAAGCACCCTTAAAAAGGAATCTTTTAGAGTTGTTGTTGAGGTTTATTTTTTTATACTTTTCGGGGCCATAATTAAGGGTCGGGTGCTTTTTCACCCTTTTTAATGCTATTTTGGTGTTGAAGGGGTTAAAACCCAAATATGATAAGAAAAAATTTTTAAATCCCTTTTTTGCAGTTTTTTACATGGTAGGTTGTCGGGGAAACAAATTTTTTTTAAAAATATTTTATTTCTTTATTATAATACTGGGACAGAGATGTATATTTCTAGCTGCTTTTCTTAAAGGGGTTGTCTCGCTACAAAAAATGCTTTCAATTGTGGGAACACAAAAAAAAGACTTTTTCCAAATATTTTTGCTTTGTTCCTCTTTTTTCCCTAAGGAGATACAAGTGAATTTATGACCCCCCGGGCTATTTCAGTTCCCTCTTTAACGACCTGTAAACAATTTCCCCCTCTGTTTTTTCTTTGAGATAGAAGTGAGTGAATTTCCATCACACGGGGTCAAGGGTTCCTTGCTGCTGAGAAAAAAAAAGTTTAAATTTATGAAAAATAAACGCCCCTGAAAATTAGGGCTTTTGTTTAAGGGATCAGTTTAAAAGTCCTGTTAGTAGTTTGAAAAGCTAATCTAATCTAATTAGCAACAAAAAGGGCCACAGAAACAGCAGGGGCTTAAAAAACCCCAATGTATTGAAAATTAGCAGCTAAACCCAAAGGAAAGGGGCCCAGAGTATTTTCATTCTTTGCCCCTTTTAAAATCTGTAGGGAGACAACCCCTTTAAATTTTTATTTTCCTCATCCCCCCCTTTGGTTTTCCCCTTTCTACCCCTGTAAAATTGAAAACCCCTTCCGTGCAAGGTCCTTTTTCCCCTTCTGCCCTTTTTTGTTAGTCTTTTATTGTCCCCATTGAAACTTTTTTTAACTTTTTTTAATGTTTGTAACCCCCACCCCTTTTAAAAGGGGGTTTTGTTTTCATTTAAATTAAAGGGGGTTTTCAAATAAGGGAAAAGCGAAACGGGGCAACATGAAAAGGTGGTGTCATTAGCAAAGCTTGTTTTTTTTTCACAGCCCCTCCCTTTAAACTTCCTTTTTTGGGGTAAACCTTTTTCCCCAGTTTTTTTAACCCCTATCATTTCATTGGTGCGGCTTTTCTAATTTACATTCTTCCGGGCCCCGGGGTAGTACTCGGGGAAGCGTGCTTTCCCTCCCTCTCTATCAGAATAAGGGGGAAACATTTCACTCTGCACAGCTCCTCATTGACACTGATTTTTGCTTTAAAAAATCAAAAAAACCGCAAATTGTGCTTGGTGCCTAAGACTGTGCTGCCCCTGGATGAGTTCATAGAAGACTGGTTCAATGTAACAAACCCAGCTGTGAGAGGAAGGGAAAAGGGTCAGTGTTCTGAGTTCATAAAGATTGGGGCTTTGGGGAATGCAGGGTGTTTCAATGTAAAAAAACAGCCCTTACAAAATAAGTGGCATAGGGAAAAAGGGGTGATACAGGACAATTTTTCTCAGGAAGGGGGGGGGAACACCCCTTCGGGGGCGAGCATTTAACAGTGAAGGGGGGGGGGTGATGTCATAAGCGGGAGGGGAAGAAAAGCCCCTGGATTTCATGAACTAAAAATTGAAAGTACAATGAAAAACCGAACTGATGAAGTGGTACATCCCCTTTAATGTACGCCCCGGAAAATAATTTTTAAATTTAAAAAATAATAATCCCGGAACCCCCTTTCCCCGAAAACACCTGCTTGAAGCCTCACAATGGTGAAGTACTGTTGATTAATTGGAAGGTTTTTGTTTTTGGTCTCAAGATATCAAATTTGAACAAAACATGTGGGAGGACTGTTTAAATCCCAATTTAAATTGATCCCCCTTTTTTATGTGGCGGGTTTAGAGATAAACACCTGTTGTGAATTTTGCCATTAAAGAGAACCTGTCACGTTTTTTTAAAATGAAACTGTTAAAACCCAAAAAGAAAAATGGTAAACTGTATCCCCCTAACTTTTTTTAAACCTCAATTTTCCTTTAATTAATCCCCCCAAAAATTTTCCCCCCCCTAGTATATTTGGGGGAGATAAACCCATTTTTGATCTTCCCCAGGGGTTTAGTCCTTGGTTTTCCTTTTTTGATATTACTGTTAAAAAACCCTTTACTTGGTTGCCCGTCCTCCTGTTTACTCCTTCCAGCTGGGAAATCCTTTCACTTTAAAAAAATATAGCCCGGTTTTATTTGCTAACCCCATGAAAAAGGGTTTAATGTTGTTACTGAGCAAGGGGCAGCCCCCATCATTTCCAAAAGCGATATCAGGTTTGAAATTTCTGTCCCGGGGAAAAGAAAGTTTCGTGTGTCCCCTGCAGGGGGGGGAAGCACAAACAGCGCAGGTACGAGATTTAGAGTGAGAATAATTACAAGGTGGGAAAATAGATCGCTTGAGCAGAGAGGAGAAGTGGATTAAGACACAGGCAGGTCTTAGATGTGATGTAGGATTATTAATTAATGAGCACAGAATGCATTTACAAACTCTACAGCACAATAAATTAGGTGTTGGAGAAAAAAAAGAAACGATTTGGGGTTAAAAACACTTACAAGGTAACCCCTGTGAACCAGTTTAAATTTTCGTTTTTGTATGTGACAGGTTCCCTTTAAAGGGGTTTTGCCATGAAGCGAGTTCCTTATCTCTTATCTGCTCGGGAGAGAAAATAAACAAAGCATGCTGAGTCACGGGGGGGAAAAAAGGGAGGTGAACAGAGAGCGAGGAAGAAGAGAGTGTCTGCAATGTTTACTCAAATAATTACATTACAACCAGTGGACTATTTATACAAAAGACACAGCCTCACACACTGCACTTTCTCCCCAGACCCTTGCAAGCTCCTGTCATCAGATAAGAAGTGAAAACACGCAAGCCTGACCAGATCAGCTCCTGTCAGTGTCCTGGTCCTGTCTAATGTAAACTTTCAGGAAACTAAGGGGGACTGAGCAATGCTGTAGCTCTCACAGGATTCACTTTTTTTTTTTTTTAAGCCACATATATTTAGAAAAGTGATTAAATATCCATTTTGGAGGATCCCACGTCAACATTACATCGTTGCAAAACCCCTTTAAGCTCCATGTTTAAGGTCATGTTTTCAGGATCTCCCACAGAATGCACGGACAATAATCACCTGTGCAATACTGAGGAAATCCTGAAAACTTGATCTGCTGGTGGGTCTTGAGAACTGGAGTTGAGAAACACTGTTGTAGAGATTAGCAAATTGTGCAAAAATTACTGAAACACTGAACAGTTGGAGATGTGCATTCTAATGTTAAGAGAGTCTCATCTAGTGCATTTAAAAAAAATTCAAGAAATTTTATGTCAATCCTGAAAGCCAAATATCCCTAACTTTTTGCGAGTAGTGTATGTAAAGAAAGGACAAACAAAACCAACAGTGGAGAAGTAGAACAAGTTTTATTTGAGGTCATCTCATGTAGGTGATGATACATATTGCTGCATCATTCATCCGAATAACACAATAGTTCATAACTAAGTTCACATGTGCATTTTTTTTTCATTACATGAAATACAAATGTATGACTTCCAGGAGCATGTCCAGTACAATGGTATAATAATCAGTAGATGAAGGACCTTCAATGTGAGAGAGTTAATATTGTCCTAATGCTGCAAACCAAATAAAAAAAAAAGTTATCAAAGCGCATTTAAATGAAGATCACAGTTCACATACACTGATCAGCCATAGCATTAAAACACCTCTGAAGATGTTCTGTGGTATTTGATTGGGATCACACTGAGATCTAGGTAATTTGAAGGCCAAGCCAACAAAACTATTTGTTATGTTTCTCACGCTATTCCTGAATATATATATATCTATATATATCTCTATCTAGATAGATATATAGATAGATAGAGAATGGAGTAGTATAGTATGATTTTAAAATTATTAATTTGCATTTTATTGAATGAAATAAGTATTTGATTATTTACCAACCAGCAAGAATACTGTCTCTCTCAGACATGCTAGTTTTTGTTTAAGAAGCACTCCTATTCTGCACATTTTAACTATATTAATTGCACCCGTTAGAACTTATTATCTGTATAAAAGAAACCTGTCCACACACTCAATAAATTACACTCCAACCTCTCCACCACAGCCAAGACCAAAGAGCTCTCTAAGGACACCAGGAACAAAATTGTAGACCAACACAAGACTGGGATGGGCTACAGGACAACAGACCAGCAGCTAGGTGAGAAGGCAACAACTGTTGGTGCAATTATTAGAAAATGGAAGAGGCACAAGATGACTGTCAATCTTCCTCGGTTTGGGGCTCCATGCAAAACCTCGCCTTGTGGGGTAAGGATGATTCTGATACAGTTTAGGAATCAGCCCAGAACTACATGGGAGGAAATGGTCAATGACCTGAATAGAGATGGGACCACAGTCTCAAAGATTACCGTTAATAATACACAGCGCCGTCATGGTCGTGCAGGGCACGAAAACTCCCCGTTCCCCGTTTTATTGTATCTTATTTCATGTATTTATGTAGTACTTATTTCATGCATTAAAACGCAAATTAATTATTTAAAAATCATACAATGTGATTTTCTGGATATATTTTTTTAGATTCTGTCTCTCACATTTGAAGTGTACCTACGATAAAAAATTACAGACCTCTCCATTTTTTGTAGTTGGGAAAACCTGCAAAATTGCCAGTGTCTCAAATACTTATTTTCCAAAAAACACAATATAAAGCAGCACATCCAAAAACAAAAAATTATACATTTCCACAAAACTTATTCACTCATGTCCATCCTGTAACGTTTTAGCTTCTCAATGAAGCCTTGCTCAAACAAAAGCTCCACTGAAGAGCTGAAATGCTGGACATGGGTAAATGAAGTTTGTGGAAATGTCTATTTTTTTTTTCTCTTTTGGATGTGCTGCTTCATATCGTGTTCTTTGGTAGAATAATTTGGGGAAGGTTTTTGACCTGACTCTTGAGAGCGTGCTCTCCCAGTACATATAATTAGGATTTTCAGGTTTGTGCTGCACATACAACTGCGGGCACATACAACTGCGGGCTTCTGCGGAGCAAGAGCGAGCGCTCCCTGCCCTGCAGACAGTGTCGGACCGTCTCCGGGTCCGACACAAGCAGGGCCGCGCCGGGTCCTCTTAGCGCTGAGGACCCGGCGCGGCTCCGTGCGGCTCAGCTGGCAGCGGCGCGATGTATGACCTCATCACGCCGCTGCCTGTCCTCGGGCGCACAGCGCGTCACAGGCTGTGCGCCCGAGGAGCTGCCGGAGGAGCGCGGGCTGAAGAGGACAGAGCGCGCTCGCCGGGGATGCTAAGGTGAGTATTAATGTTGTTATT
The DNA here is from genome assembly GCA_025379985.1 of Phyllomedusa bahiana. Lineage (NCBI taxonomy): Eukaryota > Metazoa > Chordata > Amphibia > Anura > Hylidae > Phyllomedusa > Phyllomedusa bahiana. Next base: position 132,543 of record JAODAL010003622.1, read on the forward strand.
TTTATAGCGTTTACCTGCCTCGGTGCCCCTATATACTGCCTGTGTGGCCCTATATACTGCCTGTGGCCCCCTATACCTGCCTGTGGCCCCCTATACTGCCTGTGGCCCCCTAGACCTGCCTGTGGCCCCCTAGACCTGCCTGTGGCCCCATATACTGCCTGTGGCCCCCTAGACCTGCCTGTGGCCCCCTAGACCTGCCTGCAGCCACCTATACTGCCTGTGGTCCACTATACCTGCCTGTGGCCCCCTATACCTGCCTGTGGCCCCCTATACCTGCCTCAGTGCCCCTATATACAAACTCAGTGCCCCCATATACCGACACAGTGCCCCCATATACCTGCCTCAGTGCCCCCATATACCTGCCTCAGTGCCCCCCATATACCTGCCTGTGGCCCCCTATACATGCCTGTGGCCCCCTATACATGCCTGTGGCCCCCTGTACCTGCCTGTGGCCTCCTATACTGCCTGTGGCCCCCTATACCTGCTTGTGGCCCCATATCTATATACCTGCTTGAGAGTGGCCCTATATCTATATACCTGCCTGACATTGACCCTATATCTATATACCTGCCTGACATTGACCCTATATCTATATACCTGCCTAATTGAGGGGACCTATACACCTACCTAACTGAGGGGACTTATATACCTATAATTAAGGAGTTGCTGGAAATGTGAGGATTCTAAGATATTTGTGTCCAAATCTGCAGGGACGAGTATTGGCCGGGAGATATCAGCATGAAGGTGTGAACCGGATAGAGAAGAAAAGGGAAAGTGAACGACGCTGATCAGAAATGATGTCTCCGGTGAGTCACTAAATGTAACACCAGTGTAATCCCTTATATTTCTGCTGAGCATCTACATACAACTAGTATCTACCACTATATGGCCCTGTATGGCGGTAATATATGTAATCAGAGCCTGTGTACAGCTGATGGTCACATATGGGGATTGCGTTTGGTCAGGGTCTGGCAGGATTATTTGGTCCTTTGTAGTAATAGTTTTGGGACTTGGTTTTGTAGGAGTGTTTTTTAGTAACAATCATTTGTCTGGTAGATTTGCTCCATGTGTAGGTGTATGTTTTGGTGACTGTTTAGGGGTCTTGCACTGTCATCCGGAGGTGAGCGGTTTTGAAAAAGTAAATTTTGTCTTTGGGGTAAATTTTCTTTGTGCTTTTGCCCTGCTGGGGGCCCGGGTATATAGAATAGGGTCACTCTTTTGGGGAATATGCTGAAAAAAAAAGTGACAGGAGCAAAGGGTTTTCTCTTAAAAAACCCCCTCATGCCGCTTTTCACAAAGGGGGGAAAAAAATGTCATGTGAACCCAGCCCTCCCTGACAAAACAAAAAGGGGCCCCGGGGCCCCGGGTTTTTTTTTAGGACCCAGCAACCCCCCTGGCTGAAAATCTGGGGTACTTCTGCAGACAGAAGTAACAGTGTTCATGGAAAACAGTAGACTCTTTTTTCCTAATTTTGGTTAGCTCCTATAGTGTAATCAGATTTATAAAGAATTCATACCCATCTTAGAAATTTGCCCTCCTCCATTTTTAAAAAAAAAAAATAAAAAAATTAAATTTCCTAAAATATTAAAAAAAACCAAAAAACCCCCCCCTTTTCCCCAGCCCGCAAGAGCTAAAATCCTTCATTATCTTTTCCAGTGGAAGGTTATGAGACACTATTTTGCCCAAAATAAAAACCTTTTTCGAAATTATAATCGGGAAAAAAAATTTTTTGGGAAAAAACTCTTTACTTTTCAAAACCTAAAAAGGGAAAGACCCCATATTTTTCAGTGTAGGAACCATAAACAATGGGGGGACAAAATGCGCATCACTGGAAAGGTAATGACCCATATACACTCACCCGGGGCCCCTTTATTTTTGGGACAAAACCCTTTCTAGTAAAATTTTTGGGCCCCCTTTTTGCCTTCAGAACTGCCCAATTCTTTGTGGCCTAATTTTCCCCAAGGGGGTTGCAAACGATGCTCAATTTGGGACCAAAGGGGCCCAAAGGGGTGCCAAGAAAAAAATTCCCCCCACCATGACACCACCACCACCCCCTGAACCGTTGATACAAACAGGGTGGATCCCCTGCTTTCAAGTTGTTGACGCCAAATTTTGGGCCCCAAAACCCTTTTGAATGTCGGGAGCAGAAATCGAGACCGGGCCGACCAGCAAAAGTTTTTTTTCCAATCTTCTGCTGCCCCAAATTTTGATGAGCTTTGGCAAATTGGGGCCTCAGTTTTTCCCGTTCTTAGCTGAAAGGGGTGGGACCCCGGGGTGGGCTTCCCGCTGCTGTAGCCCATCTGCCTCAAAGTTCGCCGTACCCTTTGCTTCAGAGATGTCTTCTCCTACCTTTGGTTTTAACGGGTGGCTATTTGAGTCACGTTGCCTTTATCGCTCGAACCAGTCTGCCCATTCTCCTTTGCCCTCTGGCTCAACGGGCTTTCCCCCACAGGATCCCGCTCACTGGATGTTTTTTCTTTTTCGGACCTTTCTATAAACCCAGAATGTTGTGCGTGAAAACCCCAGGAGTTCAGCAGTTTCTAAATACCAACCACCCTTTGGCAAAAACAACCGCCCCTTTCAAAGGGCACTCAAACACCTTTTTTCCCCCATACTGATCTCGGTTTTTGAACTGCAGAAGTTTGTTTGACCATGTCTACATCCCTAATTGACGATTTGCCCCCATTATTGGTGATTAGAAATTAAGTTTTAAAAGGGCGTTGGACGGTGTCCTAAAAAAAGGGGCCGGTGGGGTTTTATATAAAAAAAAAAGGGCAGCCAAACTGAACTTTTAGCCCCCCCCTGAAGATCCCTTTTTTCTTTATATCACTTATATTAAATGTCTGTGCAGAAAAATTTACACAAAACAAAATATATTTTAGCCTTTTTTGTTAAAAAAATAAAAAAAAAAATTTTAAAAACGAAAAATTTTTTAAGCTTCCCCCCCTATTAATAAAAAAAAAAACTGATGTAAAATTTTTCATGGGTAAAGGGAAAAAACATTTGAGATCGAAACGAAAAGTGTTATAGTGTTCAAACCCGCTCATACTAAAGAAAATGAGCCAGTCTGGAAGTGATTTATTACTCTTCTCTTTCTAAGGTTTTAGCTGAACAAACACATCAGTGTCTAAGGATATGTCTAGAAATATTAGAACTACTGAGGAAAATTTTTATTAACAAATTTTTTAAAAAAAAAAAAAAAAAGCAGCGCAAATTTGCACTAATTAGTGCACATTTTTGGTGTGCATTTTGTTGCTGCTTCCCCGCTTTAAAACACTGAATATGTCCCTTTAAAAAACAAAATTTAAAAAAACCCTATAATCCTGCTTATGCGTCTTCCTTGAAAACTTTTCTTTGCAGTCCCCCAGTGGTCTCTGTATGTCAGCACAAGTTACTGCGACAACCTCCAATTGGCTGCAGCAGTCACATGTCACTATACGTCATCGAAAATACTTTTGTATTTTCGATTTTGGATAAAGTATTTTTCCTGAGCATGTAGATTTTGCTTTGACTGCGCAGATGATCCTGCAATCCGACAAAATCTGCCATAAAATCCATGACCAATTCATTTCAGCTAGTGATATGCTGTACATATAGAAACCAGCATGGTTTTTAATGTATTGGAATTATTCTATGGGTAGTCATTCTATGGGTAGTCATTTCTTTTACTTTAAACTTTACGCTTTCCTCTTATTTGTGCATTGTGATTATAGGGGACTTGCAAACAGCTTCTTGGTATCACGTCATGGAATACTAAAATAGGAAAAAAATGCAAATAGACATTACTGTACCTCCAAAAATTGAGCCTTTCACTGTGCGTCCAGTCACCAGTATCATTGGATCAAATGTAATGGTTTTTGATAGCCCTGAAATTCCAATAAGTACTGTTGTTCCATAAGCAAAGTTACTTGAATGTATGGCGGACGTCTGTGGGACAGAAGCATAGTAGTGAGATGAAATGTAAATCTTACCAAAAGTAGAGCTGAAATTCTAGTGATCAAATTTTGCATTCAGACATTATTTCAGATGACATCTCTGAATTCACCTTTGGCATTTTTTTTGCTGCATACTGCCGGTTCTATAGATGTATGAACAGGCGTACACCCAAACTTTGCGCAATGTGCACCTGACGACACATTTTAATGTGCCACAGTTTGGTGCGAAACTGCCATACAAAGTTTGGCGCATAAAACTCTATCCGACAATTTTGCGTGTTATGTGGCAAACATTTTTGGCACACAACACTTTCTTCATACATTGTATTATACACTCCTCTATATGTATTTATTACTGATGTGTCGGCGACAAATTACATAAATGGCACATGCGAATTCATAGATGTCAACCTTGACTAAATCCAGGAATTTATTCTGATTGCCATATTCGGAGTCGGATAATAATTTTTCCTCTATTATCAGTTATCAGGCATCTTCCTTAGGTGTTTTTTGCCTTTATCTGAATTAACAAAGAAGGCTTGTAGGCAAGATCTTTTCTAGGTTAAATGGCACTCGTGATAAAAAGTAAAAGAAATGTCTCCCTCTTCCCAGTTACCCCAACAAAGAAATTATTACAATCTTTAATAAAAGATCGGTAGGAGACCATTCTGTTGGAGAATTATAGAAATAGCTATTTTTTTTCTAAAATTAATTGAAATGACTCTAATTACTTTTTTTCCCAATTTATGGAGGTAGAATGAACAAAATATAGCAATCCTTGTAGTGTTTCTTTTATTTTTTTAACAGCGCAATATAAATTGCTTGTTAACTCTAATCTGCGAGTTCACATGATTACAGTGATACTAAATTTATATGGATTTTTTACACATTTATATGGATTTTTTGATCTTTTACACAATAAAAACACTTAGGGCGACATGTATGAACCTGGCGTCGACTCACCAGTTCTATTTCTATTTTTAATAGTGTACAATCCAACAGTATGTATGAAAGTGTCTCACAGCACTTTGTAAATGTGTCCAGTTCTACGCCACAAGTAGTCTCAGCCATGACACTTTTAAACAGATATGGAGTTGTATGACAGTTTTGTGTCAAACTTTGCCGCATTTTGATGCATTGTACGAATCTGGCGTAACATGTCCCATATCTTTGGTAAATTCAAAATTTTTGTGTCTGCCGCAGATTAGAGTATGACAGTTCATGCATCTATAGAACAGGGCTATAACAGTTTGGTTAAAAGCACACCAAAAAAATGTCCCAGCCTTGTTCATACATGTCACCCTTAAAGTATTAAAAAAAAATGGCATTCTTTTTTTATTTAATTATTTCAGTATTCATTACGATGGTTAAATAACATAGTAGTTTTATTGCATGGATCATTACAGATGTGGCCATACCAAATATATATATTTTTTTAATAATAATAAATATTTTTAATGGGAATAGCAGGGTTGTATGTGTTATATTTTCATTTTTTTTTTTATATGTTCTCTTTTACTTTTAACACATTTTCTGTTTGTCCCACTAAGGTAATAGGTTTTGCCATCACTCATTGCTATAACAATACATTGTATTACATGACTACACTGTAATGTATATGTAACTGTCACTTAGCCTCTTAGACTTTGCAGAGAAACTGGAGGCCATTATTTTGTCTCCGGTTGTCAAAGGAACTATCTGCAATCCACAATTGCACGGATGGCAATGGTTAACAAGGGTTGCCCCCTCCCTCAACCAACTACCAGATGCTGTTTTTGGGGGGTTAAATGGAGCTAGCTCTGATCCCAGCAGTCGGTCAGGTACCTTGTTGTATATAACAGCCAGCTCCGACTGCAGATGGTGCAGACTCAGCTCCTGAGCCCGCAACATGCCAGTGCTGTCCCTGTACAGTACATAGGATTATATACCTTCCTGCTTTGTGTAAATGTACAGCGAATATTAAGAAGTGGTTAATAGCATGTAGAATATGAGAGAGGCAAATTCAGCATTAGGCTCTGTTCATACTACTGTTAATGGTTTTAAACAGAGTTTCCACCAGGAGTTTCAGGTATTTTAACAATTGGGATAGCACAGTCTGTAGAGTTAGTGTGGATTCACGCGGCGTCTTTGGGGTGTATAGCGGCATGTACTGTATGCACTGCTATATGTTGGGTGTTTTAGAGGTACACGATGGCCAGTACGTACTTCTAAAATGCTCTGTGCTGGCTCATAGACATTCACTTTCTCCCGGCAAGTAATACGTGTCAAGGAAAACGGCAGGTAATCTTAGATCTTAATGAGGGCTATGAATTACCATATTTGCGGGGCATACATTGTGCATATTGTAGCACAATTACATGCCAAAATGCGCCCCGCAAAGATGCCGTATGAACATACCCTTATTCTTTCTGTTATGAAAACCAGGTCTATGGTGGAGACCTGAAAGAGCCTGTCAGTCAATAGAACATGTCAAAATTTATCAGTATCCATTGCAAAATAGATCTGTCTCAACTGTTATGGCTCCATTATGAATGGAAGCCATTATGCTAGTGGGAACAGGGCCTTACTGTACTGGTTTATTATTATGTGTTATATTCTTGTAATTTCCATATATTTTATTGATGAGCAGAGTCCCAGAAATTGGGAAGACTCCTTCACATAAAAGTCAGTAACACTGGGCAAACCAGTAGAGAAGGTATGTAATAAATAGTCTATGGTGGCATTTACTTACCATAGTTTCAATATTGCCAATGCATTCGAAAACATAGTCTACTCCACCGCCAGTCTGTTCAAGCAGCAGCTGTGCAATGGGTTTGTCACAGTCTTGTGGGGCAATACATTCAGTTACACCAAGCTCTTTAGCTTTTGGAAATTTGTCTTTCTTTATATCTATTCCAATGATACGAGAAGCTCCTGCTGCCTTACAGCCAATGACAACTGCAAGTCCAACTCCCCCTAATCCAAACACAGCACAGGTGGATCCCGGCTTTACCTGCAGAAAGTAAAATAAAGGACATTGCAAAATACTGGAGCTCAGACTGCAAACATGTAAGGCATGTTCACATAAGGCAGATTTGATGCAAAATTTCTGTGACTTATTTATCTGAGTAGGTTTTGTAGGTATATGTGCAGAAATATTCCTGGATATCCTGCACAGCGGCACATACTGTACATAACAGGATTTATTCCTACTACTCTGTGCTTTGGACAGGGAGCACGTCCCTTTAAAAGGGCCTTAGTTCCTGTGCCTGTTGTATCTTTTTATCCCTTATTTCAGCCTGGTGCCCTTCATTTTTTTCTAAATTGCCAGCAGTTTGGCTGTTGCCTCTTAAACTTTAGATCCACATGTGCTTCTGTCCTATTGTTTTAGATGATGTTTCCTACTGTTGCCATTTGGCTGGTTCCTTTATCCTGGCATCATCCTCTGAGTGTGGCAGGTATCTACAGTATATGCTGCACCATGAGGTGCTACAATTCTGCACATTCATGCTTGGTTAGATGCCCATATGCATAGCATTTTGTGCTCCTGGGGCAGCCATATTATATAAATATTGTGCAACCACATTAGTATAGTTTAAAATACTGTATTCGCCTCTTGATTTGCAAAAGCAGGGGAATATTGAATAACCCCCTAATATGTATTGGTCACTGAGGGTTGTCAACATTTTATCAAAGCATGTTTTAGGCCATGAAGGGAAACATCCACCCTTCCATTGAGTAGGGTATACCTTCTTGTTATCGGGTGCACCCTCTTACCAATTAGAAAGGTTATTTTATCCACTTCAACACCACCTCGCTTTCACTATGCTTTCTTCTGCAGTTGATCAGCAGGTAAAGTGGTCCTGTTGCTTATTAGGTCTGGGAATCCATTTTCTTTGCCCTGCTGTCCCTCACTAGTAGCTATGTCAAGGGATTTTGATGGATCTTGTCAAAAGGATTTCTGCAAGAAATGGTCCTAAAGACACCATCTGTTTTGCAGTAATTAGTAGGAAGGCACAACTAGTAACAAGAAGGGATAGCACACTTAATGGTAGGGTAGCGGCTTCCTGTCCTCATTTGCTCTGTCCCAGAACTTAAGATGCTGGGTTAAAGAATTCACAAACAAAAAGGATCAAATCTACTCCAAAGCACAGAAAGGCCAAAACTTACTGCTACAAAGGCAAGTAAAAAATCCAGTCCTAGCATGCAAAACAGCCTCAGGGCTACATGGAAAAATACTGAACAGCCACTCACACATCTACTATTCATGAGATGGGAGACTTTCATGAAGAGAACACGGAGACAGGCATATCTTATGAAGTCCAAGATGCTTCCAGAGCAAAGATCTTCGAATTCACGAATAGGTCGTAAGCCTTCTATGCTTACAGAATAGAAGGCACCTGAAAGACTTTTACATGGATACTGAAATCCCTCTATTTGGTATATGAAGATCAGTTAACAGAGTTAGAGTCCCCTCCAAGGTGGACATGGCAACTACTAGTTTTTTCAAACACATTATTATCTGATTGGGTTCCTTAGGCCACATGGTCAGTGCTGGTCAGCCCAGAATCTGTATAGCCTTGGCTGATGTTGGTAAAGAACAAGTTCTGGCTGATTTGCTTGCAAGATACATCCAAGAAGGAGTCCATAGGTTGACTCAAGGATGCTTATAAACTTGAACCTAGGGAAAAATTCCAGGATGATCATCCATGACTTTATATCATTAATTTTAGGTTCTTTTCTTTGGTCTGATTCCTTAGAGGGTAGCTTCATTAACATCCCAAGTGCTCCCAACCTCTTCATTCACCAGGTCATGTGGGTGTCGGCCATCATAGATGCAGTCCGAAGGGCTAATTAGCATTTCAAGCCCTTTAGATTTAGCATCTGGAGATGGAGTTAACATATCTTAGGGATATTAATCCAAAATCGGATAATGCCAGCATGTTGGCCTATATTAATTGGCAGAGAAAAATGAGGTTCACGGCCCTTCTAAGAGAAGTGATGCAGGTGATGACCCAGGTAAAGTTATAAGTGAAAAAGATATTGACAGTCTACAACGGAGTAGATCTCAACGTGTCTCAGGAGGTTTCAGTCAATTTGTGAGGAACAGTCCTTTTATCTGGGAGGGAACACACAGTTTATGGAGAGATGGGGTCTACCTGAGATCGACTACATGGCAAGAAAAGCTAATGCCAAAGTTAAGAGGTTTTGCTCATTTAATTTCCATGGCAATCCATACACCTGAAGTACCTTCTATCTTCTGTACTGATGGTCTTCAGAGTCCTGGTTAAGGTCAGGCAAGACTAGGCCTCCATAATTACTGTCAGTCTATTTTAGCCAACGAGAGCATGGTTTCTCCTAATCATAAGGATATTTCAGGCAACCTACTAGAAGCTTCCCTTTAGACATTGTTTTTCTTTCACGCAAATTTGAAAAAATATATGGGCATAAAACAAAACAAACATTCACAAGAAGAAATAAATTTGATCCATTAAAACCTATTACAATGCCGCTGATAGGCCACGGTACAAATTAGAATATTTTTTAAGGTTATCTGACACATAAAAGTGGAGAGCAACAATGTGCTCTAAATGTAATACTGTAATTCCCAATAGATTTAGCTGATTAGTCAGAACCATGGCATCTACACACTGAGCCATTGTCTACTATCCAGATATTTCACTGTCTTCTATTTTACAAGACAGATCTTTATTGTGCATATTTTGTACCTCAGCAGTCTTTACAGCGGATCCGTATCCTGTAGTGAAGCCGCATCCTATAAGACAGACACTACCCAGTGGTGTTTCGTCAGCAATTTTTGCACAGTTCAGTTGATTTACAACGGTGTATTCAGAAAATGTGCTGGTGTTCATAAAATGGTGGATCTTTTTCCCTTTGCAAGTAAATCTTGTTGTTCCATCAGACATAAAACATATTGGTTTTCCCATGCGCGTGGGAGAAAAAAAAATTGAAAGGATAGGTATAAAAATTCTTCATAAGGTTGCTGTCTTTTATAACATCAATTTGTAGTAAGAATTTTTTTTTTTTTAAGAATACATAAAATTATTCTACAAATTAATCAATGTAGTTGGAGCATTTACCTAGTGATGCTAAAAAGCTAACAGAAGAGATTGGCATATACTGTATATCTCCACAATCAATTTTATTGCTAAATATATGTGAAATAAGTGATGTAACTCTATAAATATTGATTGAAACTTCTAAGAATTAGTGTGCACCCACCTATGCAGACTTACACAATTTACAAAACACATTAGGGATATTTGGTTTGTAGTTGAAATTTCAGGATGAGCGTAAAATTTCTTGCTTTTTTTTTTTTTTAAGTGAACTAAGAGACCATCTCTTAACTTTAGACCACGTTTGAAGCCTCGCAATGTACTGTTGATCAGTTGTAAGATGTTGTCTTGGTCTCATGATGTCAAAATGTGAACAGCAGGATGAGGAGGACTTTTTATTTATTGGACAATTCAGTGATCAAACACCTGTGGGGAATTTTGCCATTAAGCTCCTTGTTAGAGATCAGCAAGTTGTGCAAAAAGTACTGAAACACTGAACAGTGTGACATGTGCATCTAAAGTTAAGAGATGATCTCATTTAGTTAATTTAAAAACAATTAAATTTTATGTTCTTCCTGAAATTTTAACTAAAAGCCAAATATCCCTAACGTTTTGTGATTAGTGTATATCCACCTGGTTGGCTTGAATCCCATTTGCATAGTAAAGCTCAGTGAGTCATATGTGAATTGAGAAATGCTGCATCCAATAGGGGGCACTGCATGAGTTCTAGCTTATTTCACGTGAGCCTTTTAGAATACATTTAAATTTCAGTGGAGCAACTAACAGTGTATAAGTTTCCACACAACTGCATCTCTCTAATGAAGAACGTAATCCATGAGTCACCAGTCATTCTCTCTTCCATATGATGGACAAATGGACAGAATGATGACTGCAGGAACAGACTACACAGGACTGAATTGTTTATTTAGGAGCCGCTACTATTGGCTTCAAATGCCGATTTCAGGAAGAAATTACATTCATATTAACAGTCCAAAGGGTCATAAATCAGTTTCCAAAACCAACAAACGTTGACTCCTTCAGATTATTCTTTTTTCCACAGATGAGAGCGATAAAGTTTTTTATTTGTACTTTTTGTCATTTAGAGAACTTGATCACTAGAGGGCATGATTACTTGTACATTATTCTGCAATACAAAATTATTGCAGAATAGTGTTCTAATATGGCTCTCCTATTACACCCCTGCATTAGAAGTACTAGGAGGGCAGGTCTTCAATAGGCCCAATGGCTGGAATGACAACCAGTCAGCACTCCATACCCATGTAACATGGAGGGCAAGGGCACTATGTTATTATCGTTTAGATGCGACGGCCGTGTTTACTGCAGTATTTTAGTGGTTAAATGGCCAGGACCTGAGCTTCTATTTAATGCTGCAGTTTCTGTATGGATCATCAGCACGCCAGCAGGGAATTATAGCCCATGCACCATATGGCTGCTAGGTAATAGTGTAGCTATCATGGAAATCCCTGTAGCTGATGGTAATTGGTGTGTAACCAAATGGCGGTGGCGTCCTCATGCTAGAATAAAATGGGTGGGTTTCCTGCCACTGCTGCATAGGAGAAATTGCACAAGTGAAAAATACTGTAGTGATGAGCAGCCACTCATACAACTACTATTTATTGTAGGGAGAAGAGATACTATTGGGATGGGTCATCAGGGAACTTGTTCACAGAAGTGAAGGACACAACCTCCTCTTCTCATTTGTGTCTGTCAGAAGAGGATGTTGTATTATACACCTCTGTGAACAAGTCCATGATGGACCCATTGTAATTGTGTTGGGGGTGGAAACGTTATAGGGATGATTTGTTTTAATTTTTGTGTACATTTATATATTGTAGTCTGTAGGGGAATTAGTGAGAGACCAGCCTCCGTAAGGTGCGAACAGTGCCGGACTGGCCAGGGCATATATACCAGCAGTCTTTAAAAGTATTCGAGTCCTGAGGACACGTATACAGTTAGAAACATGCCACAAAGCTTGGGGCCCACCTGGAGATTAACAGAATCCCAGTGGACCCCAAACTCCATAGGTAGTGGGCCCCAAGTCCTATGGCCCACAGTTTTATGCAGCTGGTGTGAGGTACCAAATGCCACCTGCGCTGCTGGGTCCTAAGCCAAAAGCCTCAAATAATATGGTCTTGGTGTAGGCAGCATGATGAGGTCACGCCCCCACGCAGGACACAAGCTCCCAGCATGAGCTGTTTTGCATGGAGCGAGGAGATGTGAATAACTTTTTTATTATTTTCAGGGGACATGTGTATATCTACAGGAGGCATGTGTATACCTACAGGGGACACTAAATTATTACAGGGGCATGTGTATATCTATAGGTAGCATTTGTATAACTACAGGGGATATTAAATTACTACAGAGGGTATGTGTATACAGTGTGTAAAAAAAGTATTTAGTCAGCCACCAATTGTTCAAGTTCTCCCACTTAAAAAGATGAGAAGCCTGTAATTGACATCATAGGTAGTCCTCAACTATGAAGAGACAAAATGAGTGGAAAAAACAAAATGCAGAAATTCACATTGTCTGATTTATGAATGAATTATTTGCAAGTTTTGGTTGGAATATGATAAGAATTTGGTAGCATACAAAAAAGCACGATTTCTGGATTCTCACAGGCCTGTAACTTCTCCTTTAAGGGGTACTCTGTCCTCCACTCCGATTACTGTTAGTAATGGTCCTCTGTTGAGAACTAGTTATCTGTTTAAAAGACCTGTCCCACAACTCTAACAGTCACACTCCAAACTCCACTATGGTGAAGACCAAAGAGCTGTCGAGGACACCAGAAACAAAAATCATAGCCTGCACCGGCTGGGAAGAATGAATCTGCAATAGGAAAGCAGTTGGTGTGAGAATTCAAAACTGTGGGAGCAAAATTAGAAAAATGGATGACATACAGACCACTGATCTAATCTTCCTCCATTGGGGCTCAAACACAGATCTCACCCCGGTGGTGTCAATAATGATACAAAAGAGCAAACGGTGAGAAAATATCCCTGAACCACTCGGGAGGGAACGTTGTGAATGACCTGCAGAGAGTCCGAGACCAACGAAACAAAGGCTACCTTCAGTTATACAACACTACGCCACAGGGACTCTTCAGTGCAAGTCGTTGTCCCACCCTGCTTATGCAAGTACTTGTCCGGAACCAATTCTGACAGTTTGCTACATGTGCATTTGGATGATCCTGAAGAGTACTGGGGAGAATGTCATATGGTCAGATGGAAACCAAGTAGTTCTTTTTGTTGAATCACAAACTTCGTCATGTGTGGAGGAGAGAGAATGCTGAGTTACATCCAAAGAAACACCATAACTATGTGAAGATCATGCTTTAAGGGCTGTTTCTCTGCAAAAAGGACAGGACGGACTGATCCTTCTTTATGAAGAATGAATGGGGCCATGTTTTCGTGGGATTTTGTGTTGCATAATCCTATCCAGCAGCGAGGGCGATGAAAGTGACTGGGTCTTTCAGCATGACATATGATCCAAGCACACTACCAGGGCAACGAATGAGTGGCTTAATAAGAAGCATTTCAGGGTCCTGGAGTGGTAGCAGTCTCCAGACTCAACCCCATTAGGAGAAAAAACTTTGGTGGGATGTTGTGAAAGTCTGAGCAGGGTTGCCAGCAACAGCCAAAAACATCACTGCTCTAGTCGATGTTCGCCATGGAGGAATGGGCAATCATCCAAGATAACTTGTGTTCCAACCTTGTGAAGGACTCACAGATAATGTTTGTCCCTTCTGTCATTGCCAACAGGGATATTAACAAAGTATTGAGATGAAACTTTTGTTATTGACAAATTACTTATTTATGCACCATTACATTTGCTAAATAATTTATTCCAAATCCGTCAATGTGATTTTTCATTTTGGTATCCTTATAGTTGTGGTTATACTTATGATGTCATTTACAGGCTCTTCATCTTTTAAAGTGGGAGTTACTTGCTGCACTATTAGTGGCTGAACTAAATATTTTTTTTCACCCACTGTATTACTACAGTAGGCACGTGTATTACTACAGGGGTCATATGTTATATGTTTTTTTTCCACCCTTAATAGGGGTCGGATATACCTGCCACGGGGGCATTGTGTATAGCCACAGGGGCTTGTCTTATAAATATAGGGCTCGCTAAAATTAATTAGGGAGCATGTGTTTATACCTACTGGGGAAATATTAAAATTTCTTATGGGGGATACTTTGTACCTACAGGGGGCATTTGAATATCTACAGGGGACAAGTGTATACCGACAGGGGAATTACAAAGTGCTGCGGGCCCTCTGTAATGCGCATAATATCAGAGTGTGGCCGTTTTAAAAATATAGCGAACGGGGCTGCGCAAGTTCTCGGGATGAAAAGACACCAGACTTCTGGCGCAACTCCGATCATGTCTCCCTATGTGCTTGTATTATTCAGTCACTATGTGGTTGTGGTATTCAGCCGCTATGTGGTGGTGACATGTTGTCATGGTATTGTGGTATTATTCAGCCACTATATGGTGGTGATATGTGGTCATGATGTGGAATTATTCATAATATTGGCCTTTGAATTCTGGTTATGTATAGTGGTGTTATTTGTTAAATGTATGTATTTTTATTTACATAAAATGTATAATTCATCGCGGGAAACATATATCTTTAGATGTTTTGGGCGACATGTATGAATTTGGCTGCGCCAGAATTCTGGCCTCAAAAAGCTGTAGTAGACCAGTTTCTATAGATTGTATGCACAGTGTACTCCAACTTTGCGCGATAAGTGCCTCTGGTACGCGGCCATGAAACCTTTTTAGCGCGCCAAAAGTTTTGGGGGCGTTCTGGGGGCTACCGCACCACTTTCATAGAAGTAGACACATTTATGATTCTTTGGCAACCATACTTTGACGCACGAACAGTTAGACAGCCAGACCAGGGTAAAGGTGGTGCCTGAGCATGAGTTGTGGTATTGGGCTCTCAATGCCTGTATGTATGGACCTGCTAGCCCTAGAACAGCCAGTCCAGGGTAAAGCTGGTGCCTAGCACTTGACTGTGTGGTATTGGCTCTACACCTTTGTTGCCACTTTTGAAAATGAAAAAGCAGGAGAACCTCAGTGGGCGGCGGCGTAGCGCGCCGCGGCAAAATATTTGCATGTGGACACGGCCCTTCTTGTCGTATGCCACGCCCTTCATATAAATAGCCACACACAACTCCTACCTAACTGCATAACGGTCTTTGGATGAAGAATGCAGGTAGTTGCCATTATAAGCCAGGTTGTAGCCACCCATAACCAGGTAGTGCACGTTCAGGCGGTAGATCACCCTTGTGTAGCAAGTAGTTGACCCTATGCTACCAGGTAGAGCCAATTTTTGTGCCAGGTAGATTGCCCCACTTTTGGTTAGCATGGTAGGTGCACCCATTGTTAGCAGGTAGGTGCACACATGGGTTGCCTGGTGTGACCCCAGTGTTAGCCTAGCGTAGTGCCCTCAATTGTTAGCGCAGGTAGTTAGCCCCATGGTTGCCAGGTAGTGCTACACCAGTTGGTTGCCCAGGTAGTGCCCATCTGTTGCCAGGTAGAAGTCCCCTCTGTTGCCAGGTAGTGCCCTTCTGGGTTGCCTGGGTAGTGCCCCCATTGTATGCCAGGGAATGCCCCCCATTGTTGCCAGCTGAGCCCCCATTGTTGCCAGGTAGTGCCCCTACTGGTGCCAGGGTAGTGCCCATGTGCCAGGTGTTGCCCCCCTCTGTTGCCAGGTAGTTGCCCCAATTGTTGCCAGGTGATGCCCATTCGTTGCCAGGAGTTTGCCCACTTGTTGCAAGGTAGTGCCCCCAATTGTGCCTGGTGATGCCCATTGTTTGCCAGGGAGGCCCCCGCTGTTGCCAGGTAGTGCCCCCATTGTTGCCAGGTAGTGCACCATCTTGTTTGCCAGGGTAGTGCCCCTCTGTTGCAGGTTGTGCCCCCTTTTGTTGCCAGGTTGATCGCACCAAATTGTTGCAGCTGAAGCCCCCATATTGTTGCCAGGTAATGCACCCTCTTTTGCAGGTAGTGCCCCCATTGTTGCCTGGTGATGACCCCTCTGTTGACAGGTAGGTGCCCTCTCTGTTGCCAGGTAGATGCCCCCATTGGTGCAGGTTGTTGCCCCATTGTTGCCAGGTAGAGCCACACTAATGCTAATATAAATAATCTATTAATTTCCACGTAAACTTAACAGGCTCCTGCAGCAGCGGCCAGCTCCTGCCCGATGCTCATCAGCGGCGCTGGGGGATAGTTGAGAGCCAACGCCGAGTCACTCCCCTTTTGCAAAGCCGCGCGTCACTTCCACATTGCGCTCTGACATGTTTGTACGGCGCACACAACGGCGCCGGACATTCTGGAGAGAGGAGGAGGAGGGAAAGCGATCCTCCTGCATCTCATCCCGCACAGTGTGACCGCGGGCGGGTGAGCTGGCACTGCGGCCGCTTCACCGCCTGTAGGAGCGTCCCGGCGGCGCAAGAGTTGCACCCACCACGCGCTACTCTTGCGCCGCGGTAATTTAAAGGTCCCCCCGCCGCCTGTAGGCGGCGGGGAATGAGGGATTGCCATCTCCCAGGGAGGGCGGGGGGGGAACCCAAATAGCGGACCCCCCCCCCCCCCCCCCCACCCCCCCCCCCCCCCCCCCCCTGCACCATAAAACGGGAGAGTTGGATGTATGCTCTACACTTCCCTATATGTATGACCTGCACGAAGATACAGCGCAGACCGGGGTAAAGGTGGTGGCCCTCGAGCCAGACTTGTGGGTATTGGCTCTACACTACACTGTATGTTTGACCCGGCAGAAGAAACTGCCAGACCAGGGTAAAAGGTTGATTGCTGAGCCTAAGGTTTTATATTGGCTCATACACTGCGCTGTATGTATGAACTGCAGAAGAAACAGGTTCAAACATTCTGGCGCAGGCTATATTACTTGTATTTCGTTTTTGAAATGAGTCTTTCTGCTCCAGGAAATTCATTACATGTCACACTTTATGTTTACCAACCGGTGTCCTGCTGCAATTAGGCATGAGAAACTCAGAAGCCCCAGCAGCCCCATCTTGATTACAGGTTGGTGTGATGATGTCATCACACCAGTCTATTTAAGTTGAAGCAAGACTGAACGTGGGCACCGTACAAGTGGTGGAGGCAAGGAGGCAAACCAGGCCACTATATAAACCTCGCTGGTGGGCCTAGGCATCCAGTCGACACTGGGTGGGCGGTTGCGTTTTCCCCCAAGGCGGGGGGCGGGGTCCCCTGACTTTACAGGCCTCGAGTCACTGTTTGTTGATTTGTGGTGGCTCAGAATTAAGATCTTGTATAATTGCATTATTTATCTTTAGCAACAATTGTCCTTCTTTTGGACTTTCTGGGGACCTTTGAACATCCATATCAGTTTACCTGACTTGTGTAATCAACAAGTATTTGCCAATCCATTGCTATATCTTACTGCCATGTGAGTACTTTATATATTTTCTATATTTACTATTTGCCCTGTGTGTCTATACATAGTGAATACAATATAGTGGTGCATGAACTTGTGCTATAAATGTTGTATACACTTATTGCTATTTCTTAGGCCATGCATTTTAATATTGCCGTACCACGGTTTTTGGCACGAGTTTGTGCAAAAAAAAAATTTAAAAAAACACAGTCGGTTTTCAAATTTCAGCCAGCCCAGTACATAAAACTGTACTGTAATCGGTTGAAAGACAGAACTTGTTCTATATACCGTCGGAAGGCCAATGGTTTAAAAATCTGACAATACAAAATGCGGTCATGTTAGGAACTAACAGATCAGATTTTCTATTGTTTGTCTTGGGGCATGGTTCAGTGGGACTATTGGCAGATTCTAAATGAGGAATCTCACAAAAACCAGTGCTGTGTAGACATAGCATAGGTTTCTATAGGCAAAAGGGTGAGTCTTAGACCTAAACAGTTTCATACATGTGGCCCATAGTGTAAGGATCGCAAGTAGTGAATCCACTAACACAGTACAGAATCGCTGAGAAGGCTCATAGTCTGGGACAGGCAAGGCGGCAAGATTTGTAATCAAGGGACGAAGGCATGGAGTATTGGTACATTGGCATAGCAAGAACAACTTAGAAATGCTTTCTCAGTAGGGCAAAAGGTCTAAAGATCTAGCAGGCGAATAGTTGTGAGTCGGTAATATAGGGTCGGCGCCCATTTGACAGATCCACCGCACACTAGGGAGCGGGGAGGAGAGTGCACCCTAGACAGTGAGTACATGTGCACCGGCTGGCAGAGGTAGCACTTGAAGTGAGAAGAGGTGAGTAAGCAAAGCAGAGATGAGTTCTTTGAGTGCCCCAGCTTCCCACAGGAACAACAGCCGAGAGTACGGGTGCACCTGCGACCCGAGGTGTGAGTTGCTGGAGGACCCTTAATAGTATCCTCCCCCTTTGGCTTCTCCCCCTTTCTTGCCTGAAGGAACTTTTGCAGTAGCTCCCGGTCCAGGATATTGGATTTGGGCTTCCAGGACCTTTCTTCCAGCCCACACCCCATCCAATCAACAAAGTGTTGTCTGCCCTTAATTGTCTTCATAGCCAGAATCTCTTTTAAAGCATAAACATCAGTCGTATCTGCTCCAGGAGCCGAAGACACAACCCTTTGTGAAAAAACGATTAAGGGACCTTAAATGGCTCAGAAGGGAGAATGGAAGGATGTTCGGGGACTGAGCATTATGAGAGCTATTTGTGTAGTACGGAGCTTATAGGTAGCAGGATTACTTTGTTTAAGCTCCTCAAATGGCCCCAACGATCAAAGGAAGACTGTGGGTGTCAGAACAGCCTGTAAGGCATTTCCAGGTACCTCAAAATGCACAGCAAGGGTTTTTTTTGGGGGAAATTGCCGTTTTCTACTCATCACTTCACTGAATCTCGATTACATTTAAGGGACAACTAAGCCCCCATAAGTCCAGTTTATGAGAAAATTTGGATCCACAAGAGACAGTCAAAGAGCTCAGAATTTAGTAGCAATGGCTTATTATTAATGGTTTTTGTGTTGGAGGACCTCGGGTAATCTATGCAAGGACAATGGAACTGTGTTCTTTTCCACAAGAAAAAACCCGCACTGCCAGGAGGAAAATGACCTTAGCGGTAATACCCTCTTTCTGGAGGTTCTCTTGAATATAGGCGACATGGCCCTGAGTTCTGGCACATGACAACTGATAGAACCTGCCCCAAGGAGGGACGAATGAACTGGCTGCAGGTCTATAGGGTAATCGTTAAAGGACAATCTGGTGGTAGATCTCTAAAGCCTTTCTTCTCAGAGAAAATCCTGATATGGAGCTTGGGCAGGTCCAGACAGAGGGCTTAGAGGCTTCAGTGGAGGTCGTTTGGGCGCAACAAGCAGGGTGCCACTAGGACAAAGTAGAACTGCATTTCATGTCCCTTCATGTGACTTGCCGTCTTCCAGTTTGACAATAGGGGTATGGTGCTGAGATAGGGAAGTGCAGGAGAAAATTTGCTGAGAAAGAATGGGGCATAGACGAGGAATTGAACACAATTATTCCTGTGTTTGCCCCCACTGAAGAGGCATGGGTTTCAGTCGGTACTGATTGGAGTCACTTAGGGGCTTCCCACTAATGGTGAAGATGGCTAGGTGGTTTGTAGAGGGGACCACCATAAAGCAATACTTATTCACCAGGCAAGTGTCCCCGAAATTCCGGGTTGATCCCGAGTTCCAGGAAAGCGTAATTGTAAGCCGGGATTCCGAAGGCGGGAGATGTCTGTTACAATTGCGTGCCAGGAGGCAGGCACATCTTAAAGAGACCTATACTATGGGGGTACTGTAGCATTTGCTAGCTTTACATCTGCGATGGGGCCAGGAATTGTAGAGTCTCCATTTTGTATGGTGCCCTGTAAATTTTAGTTATTCCTTTGTCCAACTACCCCAAAAGGTGTTTTTACATACCTCAAAAGCCTAAAGGTTTACAGACATAATGGAAAGAGCCTGAACTGAAAGGAGGTCAACTAATGTTGAAGATTTAAAATTGTTAGTAGTGAAGGGGATTTAAGGTATCAGGGTTACCTCCAGGTAGATATGAAATTTGCTGGTGTTGTATGATCAGGAAAAATTACATAGTCTATTGGGTTCTCTAGACTGTAAGAAAGATTGTGCTTTTTACAACTAGCCACATGCCACTGCTGCCTTAGTTGACGTTGCTAAGCATTCCTCCGTCTGACCCCTGCATTTCGAATATGCATTCCAAGGAAATAGCAAAGGATATTTACCTGTTTTTCTGTAATCCTCATCCAAGGAAGGTATTCCATGTGTTTTCCTTCACCACAGGGTCATTAATGAATAATTATCAGTTTTGGGTTTCTAACTATTGGTTTTATTTTCAGAGAGTAGGTCTTTAATATTCTAAGTGCTGTGTTCTTGGACCTCTCTCCATTCCACTAGGTTCATGTGAGTGCTAGGCTTATGTGGCATTCTTAGATGAACCCTATGTTGCAAGGGGCACATCTTAGACCATTTAGATGGAGCTCCTGGAAAAGTGGAGATGACAGCCAAAACGCCTCTGAACTCTGAATATAAGGATTTGTCTAGCAGACAAGAAACTAACTTATTTGTGGAACAAGACACTAAGTAAGGGACTATGTGGACCCCACACCCAGTGAGTCTATCCTTATTATAGATGTATCATTCAGTGATGAGGTGCACAACTCAAGAAGGTTAGCTAAACAGACCAAGGTGCTCTCATGCTGTTCGTGTGTTGAGAAGATACTGCTGCTGTCTGGGGCAAAAACTGATAGAGCCTATGAACCTATGAGGACTGCTGATTGGGCCAACACGATACTTGTATGTACTATGCAGTTTCCAATAAGGACTTGGAGACAGGTGTCCATCACATGATGTAGGATTTACACCATCACCTGTAAGCCATCTTTCAATACAGCAGTCCATTAAATAATTACCGATTGCAAACACAAATATGTCAAGCAATCAATATCTAGATACCAACTTACTTTACTTACTGAAATTGCGTCTTGGGTCTTGATGGTGGGATAATTGAAACTCTGACATCAAAAAGTGGGAAAACTTTTATCACCCGGCAAAATCACAGGTGATATTAATAATGAAACTAATTCATAGACTTTTAAAAATAATAAAGTCTATTATTACATGTTCATTCTTACTAGTTTTGCACTTTGCATTGGTTTCAATAGCTGCTCTCTCTCACATAGGTTTATACAGGTCTTGAGCTTTCTAGAGACAAGCTTATCAACTGGGCCACAAGGCCTATAGAGCTTTTACAGGGTTGGTTAAAGTTTTATCGTATGGAGAAAGTATAAAAATGCTCCTGTGCGTGTTCTTAAGGGTCTTGACAGGCTGTGATGTCCCCATACCAATGCTAGAGAGTATGAGGTTGGTCAGTAACTAAGAAAACCTCTGTTAATCAAGCAGGAGATAGTACTACTTTAATTCTATAAAATGAAGCAATATCTGGATACACTGTATTTGGTAAAAAAATGATTTTCATGTGTCTTCATGTTTAAAGCTTTATCAATATATGGGAGTACACCTTTTTAAATTGTGCTTTTTATCTCAAGGCTATTACTTCTTAATGATAGCCTGAAGTTTTACTTAAAATCCCCCATATTGGGCTGCTGAGCCTGTCTCCTTGCTATAAATGTCTCATATCTCTTTAGGGGTATGTTCAACATGGTGATTTTGCCAGCCGTTTTGGGAGTATTTTCAGAACGGGTTCTCCGCTCCAATAGCAGAATCAAAAAAGCTCACAAAACTCCCCCAGTTCATTTTCATTGTTCCTATGTAGAACAACGTTGTAGTTGTAGGTTTTTCCAGCGCTCTTTGGAAGCCAGATTTGGGGCTGAAAAGAAGTGGTCATGTCATTTGAAGTGTTTTCAGGCACTGAAAATTCCTATAGGAATCAAAGGAGAGCGTTAAAAACCTCATCCAAAACTTTGACGTATTTATTTGTACATTTTGTTTGCATATTGGTTGGAGCATTTTCATGCGAGTTTTTTCCATGGCCTATTAATTTGTATGAGTGAAAACAATGTTGAAAACCTTCAATCCAAAAACGTGTTCAAATACGTGTGCTGACAGAAAGCGCATCTTAAACACTTCTGAAGATGCGAAGCGTGTTTCAGTTGAGGCTTTGATGCTGTTTTGGATGCTGAAAATCAGCGTCCAAACAATGGGCAAATAAGACGCGTGAACATACCCATATTGTTCACATCCTTTCTAAAACGCTTATTGATGTGATTTTCCGTTTACAATAAACTTTCAAGATCAAGCTACTATTGTTAATAACAGAGATCAGAGTATGAGAGAAAGCCCTACATTATGTCCAGTTACAAGCTGCTGTGATAAAAAAAAATGGATAAGCACTACTTTAGTAATTATCACCAACCTGCATGAGCATGGACTTTTCCTTAATTCATGATGACAACACGGAAAAAAAAATTGGAAATATTTTTGTCAAGTTCAAAATGGCACTCTATAGTTCTCCGACAAGAAATAGTTACAGGACCATTTCTTAAGCCTTAGCGATAATGTTCTTGTTGCAGATACAATTCTTTAAATGTACCTCCACTCTGATAAATTATTTGCAATGTGTAATATGTTTTCCCATTATAAAGCAAATTGGGGCACATTTACTGATACTGGGGTACAGCTGAGTGTTCTGCAAGTATGTGATTACAGTGTAGAATACATTTTGTTCCTCAAGATGGTGCATGGCGGTTAAATAATATAGCTATGCTTTTCATCTTTCTTCATGCTGTAAATTATTTGCTTTTGCATCCAAGCATGGTTCATGATATTTGTGAATGTGTGTTTAGTCTTAGGGTTGAGCATAGGATTTTTAGTATACCTGGACAGCTCAAACCTTTTGTGTTTGGACCAGCTTGACAATTTTTGTGTTTTCCAACTATTGTTATGTTTAATTAGTTTTTTTCAACAGTTTTTACCCATAATTCAACTTTTTGTTGGAAGGCTCTGCAAGCATTACCATGTTACTGTTTTATTATAACTTTTTCATTGTTTGTCCTCATCTCTTTCTTAACAGCTATACATTCCCTCCACTGTCTTCTCTCTGATAAAATGCCCCTATGTCTCCTGTCTAAAGGTGTGCCAGGTTTTTTTTGGTTTATATAAGGCACAGTTTAATGGATGCAATATTTATATATATATAGTAAGGCCCCGAAGGGCAAGGTGGTAAATGTGGTATACATAGGCCTCAGAGTTCTTGCTCAGGTATGGCGAGACTAAGACATGTCACCGAGAGACCTGTCCTCAGTGAGGTAGAAGCCGTCACTTAGTTTGTGTCAGCTGCATTAGGCGGTTGGCACATGTTTATCCAAGTAGTTTAGCTGTGGAAACACAGCTTAGTCCGGGTCCGGCTTTTACCGCGAGCAGTCAAAGAGTTGTGTGGGTGGCTGCTCCCCCAGGTTCCAGTGCCAGGTTTTTGTCTGGCTATATAAGTCAGCTAGTCAGCTGACTGTGGTGTGTGTCTACAGCCACAGGCCAGGAAGCAGGGCCTGAGAGGCTACACCACAAGCTCCAACTACAAGTCAGTAGTAAGGACTTTGTTTAGTTAGTGCTCAGACGAGCAGGAGTTTTATTTTGTGTATATTTGTGTTGACATTCGTTTTGGCTGCCATCTACTAAATAAACGCCGGACAAGAACTGTGCTTCCACTACAAGGCTGTCTGTGTCTCCATTTGCCCTGGGACTTTGCTGTACCACTGAGCTTACCCCCTTACAATATATATATAAAATTCTGGGACTGATATGTTGATATCAGGACAGAGCATGTATATCTGATACCTGACTTCCATCACCCGCATATCTCCTACAATGTTAACCAGGTTCAGTACCATAAAGTCTTCACATCTAAATGTACTATAATCCTTAATAGAATACGCTATCAGTATTACAGCCCTGATTACATTCTTTTAACACACAACAAACACAATAGAAGGATAAAACCAACATCATACCTGGTTTAAAATCTTTAACCTCTTCACCTACACTTTCCACAATTCCAACACCTTCGTGACCGAGAATGACTGGAAATGTAACGTCTTTGATATTGCCAGTGAGTGCATGTTCATCTGAACGACATATTCCTGTGGTTACAATCTGACACAAATGCTCCAAATAAGTATAAGAAATCAAAGCCTTTGTTTAACAATAAGTTACAGTTTAGGGGTTATGACGGCACATTACTGAAAATGCCTTGTGGTCTGTCAACCCCAAGATTGGCCTGCCTGACCCATCTCTCTTGGACATAGTCTCCAGTACCCTTTATAATTCTACACGTTGGAAATAAATGACTTTCCGATATACAAATCTAAGTTTCTCCATTGAGAAATTGCTGCATTTTTACTGCTGCATGACTGCATGTAAAAATGAAGCCCAAAAAACAATACTGGAACTGCATTGAATACTTTAAGGGGTGTAGTTTCTTAGATGGAGTCATTTATGTTGGTATCTAACATACAGGCCCCTCAACACCACATCAGAACTATACAGGTCCCTAAAAAAAATCTATGTTGAAAAATTTTTTGAAAAAGGGAAAAATGACCACTAAATTTACTAAAGCCCCCTAATGTCATAAAAAAATAAAAAGACATTTTAAAATAATGCCAACCTACACTAGACATATGGTAGATGCTAGTTATAAACTATTTTGAGTGGAATAACTATCTGTCTTACACGCAGAAATTTTTTAACTTTAAAAATGGCAAATTTTTCCAAATTTTCATGACATTTTGATATTTTACACAAACAAGGATTGTATGGAACAAAATATCTTACTAACTCAAAACATAATGTGTCACGAGAAAACAATCTCTAACTCACATGGATAGGAAAAAGAAACAAAAAGTTATTCACACATGAAGTGACACGTCAGATTTAAAAAATGGGGCTCTGTAAGGGAGGTCAAAAATGGTTGCAGCAAGAAGGGGTTAAAGGAAATGCATTAACCCCTTCTTGCTGCAGTTTATTTTTTCCTCCCTGCTTTCCAAGAGCTAAAACTTTTTTTTTTTTCTGTCTACATACCGTAGTCATAGGAGGGCTTGTTTATTGTAGGACAAGATGTACTTTTTAATGGTACCATTGACTGTGTCATACATTAGAAACTTTTTATAGAGTTCACTGTTCGGTATAAATGACATGTATGATTCTGGTGATTCCAAATTTGTAAAATTTATCATTATGTTTTAGTACTTTAAAAAATAGTGTTTTTTTTTTTTTAAATGTGTACTGCAATGCCATTTTCTGTAACAAGTAACTTTTTTTTTTATTATAAAATGTATGGACCTGAGTGAGGGATCACTTTTTGTGGGCTGAAGTGTAGTTTTTATTGGTATCCTTTTGGGGTACATGCAACTTTTTGATCACTTTTTATTCCAGTTTCTTTGGGACATGAAATTACCCAAAAACTCAATTTTGGTGTTGGGATTTTTTTTCATTTTATGATGTTCACCGTACGGGATAAATGTTGTTTTATTTTAACAGATCAGACTTTTATGGATGAGGCAATACCAGTTATATACGTATATATCACTTAATTGTTTTATTTATAAAATTGCAAAAGTGGGGTGTTTTGAACTTGTAATACTTTTTCTTTAAATTGTACTTGTAGTCCCCCTATGGTACTTGACTAGTACGAGGCATAACTGCTTTTACACTGTTCTGAATTTTACAGGATGTAATCGGAGTTGTAACGGCAGCTATGGAAGCCTTCATTAGGCTTACACATGTCATGACGACTGCATGGCATCCAGCAATCTCATCAATAAAGTTTGTGGGAGGTCCAATCGGGCACAGAAATGTTCACAGCACCATCCCTCATTCATTTAGATGGCACTGCCATGATATCCGTAGTGTCTAAAGGGTAAACCGTCTCTGATCTCAGCTGCCAGTGGTACTTCCTTGCTATAATACTCCAAGGGTATATTGGGGTGCATTTTGCCACGTATTTCACGGCGTACTGCACTCTAACACGAGCGAAATGCGCTCCAATCATTACGGTAATCCACAGTTCTCATAGAGAACTATGGATTACGCCTCCTCTACCCGGGCGTACAATACGATCGTACTGTACACTCGGGGATATAAATGACATGTCATTTATTCATGGCGCTTACGTGCCGCAAGTAATGCATGTCTGTGGGGCCGGCGGGCTACCGTTCCCCCCCACCCTCCCACTGCGTCGCAGGAGTGCGCGCCGATCTTCGCGACTCCTGAAGACCCGGCGTAAAAGTGGGCTGTACTGTACGCCCCGCAATTAAGCCGTGTGAACATACCCTAAGGGTATGTTCACACTGCGTAATTTGGTGCATAAAATGAGTTGAAATATATTATAAAATACGCTTCAAACGATGTTTAGAGTACTTTTCATTACTTTTCATGTAAAATATGCGCCATCAGTCACACAACACATATTTTACAAGCGTAATTGCGGCCTATATTTTGTGATGCTTTTACTCGGGTAAATTTAAGTGGCTTGTCAATTCTTGAGGCGTTTATGCGAGTAAAAGCCACATAGAAACAACCTAATCAGGCGTATTTTGAAGCATATTTGAAAGTGTATTTTGAAGCGTAAATTTACACTTCAAAATACGCCATGTGAACACACCCTAAGAGGTTACGGAAAGACTGAGACTTTTCCTTGTTTTAAACTCATTCTTTGTAAAATCTGAATGTTGGAACATACCCGAAATGTAAAGGGAAGAAACATTTACCTTGATTCTTATTTCTTGACTTGCAGGTGGAGCAACTTCGATTTCTTCAATAGAAAATGGTTGATTTGCTTCCCATGTTACAGCCGCCTTGCACTTAATTACCTATAATAAAAGACATCATAATAGTATATTCACGTGTCATCTTTAACCCACTAAAGACTACCTTATTGAGTAATGCATCTTGGTGCCTTTTTTTTATTTGCAGAAATACACAGCAAAAAAAAACAGTTTAACTTCAACTTGGTACATAACTTGAAATGGGATAGATGTTTTTTTACAATTTATGTTCACACATACCAGTTTCTGTGTTTCCAGATTTTACATAGCAATGAATTGAATTTTAAAAGTCAGGTTCACATAATATGGGGAAATATATATCTTTTGATCTCTCTCTTGTTTTGTTTGTGAGAAGATTGTACCCATTGGCCCTGTTTAGGACATACTAGGGATACCTAGGGTTAGAATTAGTATCGTGGGGCTGCCCTCATCAGGGCAATGACCCCATAATGAGATTTATAGGGCTCAATAGGGTGATATAGTGAGAGTATACTTCCTTGATTACGGGGCTTTATGGGTCAAAGACAGAATATTGTTTTTTTCTAGGATTACATCAATATAAGACTGGTGGAGGTGCCCGTATTGGAAGCTAAGTATACTTCTTTTTTGATGTTTATAGAGTGATTCATTTTTTGTATTTTGTTTAATATTTAAATTAAGGGATTAGTGTGTTGTAATAATATTTTAACAAATTTAAATAAAGATTTATATTTTTAGATTGGGGATATCATTTTTCTGTGACAGGCTTTCTATATCCTGATTAAGACATTAGTTTACTGTAGATATTCACATAATATGGACACGATCTGTGTGGTTTATGGCTCAAAGTCCAACTTTCTTGTATGTTATCCACCTTTTCCTGTTATAGTACATCACATGCATCTAAAGATCATTTTTGCAATGACATGTGATTTAAAGAGGTTTTACAAATACAGAAAATGATCATATATCATATATACCGATCATACATATCATATATACCATCATTGTCTGATAAGAGCGGGTCCCACCCCTGGAACCTGCACCTATTTCGGGACTGGAGAGCCAAACTCATCACTCGGATGTACTCGGAACTCCCATAGAACAGAATGAAGAGTAACTGTGCAATCGCGGCCAGTTCTCCAGTCGGTGCTTTGACTTTCGTAGGCCCATCCCTAGGACCCGCAACTATCAGAAAATTATGACATATCCTTGCTACAGTATCTCTTAAAAGTGAATACACCCCTCATTTTTGTAAATATTGTATTATACCTTTTTTATGGGACAACACTGAAGATATGACACTTTCATACAATTTAAATTAGTCAGGGTACAACTTGGAGAACAATGTAAACTTGGTGTGCCCTCAAATTAACTAAACGCACAGCAATCACTGTCTAAACCGCTGTGCCCAAATTGCCATTTTCCCCTCAATGTATGAACATAACCTAAGAGCATGTCCCCACAGTCCAGTTTTTCAGACAGATTTACAGACGGTTTTCGGATTTGAAAGCAATCTGTAAACCAGCTGTCAATCTTTTAAACGGACCTTAATGGAAAATCCATGTAGCGGTCCCCACTGCACGGGTTTTCCACCGGACGTTTTGTAGACCACCGGTGGTCCGAAAAACATAGAACATGTTCATTCTGGGCGGAACATGAACATGTCGGTATGAAAGGGGATGGCTTGAATCCGCAAACCTTGGAGAAAAGCCGCCCCCCTGCGTGCCAGAAACAGACCAAATACCGGTCGGGATTCCCCTACTGGTATTTGTCCTGTGCCATATAAATGCGGCCTACGGATATTTAGAATTATCACTAGTAAGCAGGTTAAAGTTACCTCTTATTCAGGTAAAAAATTTGACTACCTTTTTGAAATCGGAACAGGTTTTTGGCTAAAATTGCCCAGGGAGCTTTGTTTTACCATCCTTGGGATACACTGCTAGGTTTATGAAAGGCAGAACCTGATGTTTTTTAAAAAATATTTAATCTAATAGAAAAAAAGCTACACATTGATCATAGCAGAGGTCCTTCCACCCAAACAACACAAGTGCACATATACTTTTCTTCTTTGCGCTGCATTATAAGTTATGATTCATCAAAGGTCAAATCATCACTATGGACAGTGTAAGCTGCCGCTTAGCTCTGAGACGCCATCTTGGCCTGTCTCGGGGGTTTCTTGCTTGGCTTTTTGGGATCGCCATCCTTGTGAGAACGGTCTTGGGACAAAATCTTCCAACACGATGGAATGTTTCAAACTGGCCTCAGCCAGTTTTATTGAGGCACACAGTTACAGAAAACACAACTCATAAAAATAAATCCTTGGCCGTCTGGCCACTAATTATACACGAAATACGTCCCTCACTACCTGTGTACTTGGCCTACTGCCAGCACCACAACCACGTTTTACCAGCCTCTGCTGGATTCGGCTTCCTGAAGGCAGCCACCTGCTTGCCCCCAGCCTCTGGGGGGCCAGAGCTCTCCTCCAACTCCTCTGTTGCTCCACTCTCAGGTGGCAGACCACGTCCCCTGATCACCTGGAGACAGGCTTTTTATAGCCATCCAGGGACTGGCCCAAAACCTGGCCTGGAACGTGGGGACGGCCTCCCACCCAACGCTATGACCGTCCCGGGAAAGGAGATCCATACCTGGCTGCAAGGCAGCCATTCTAACTACCTGTGTCAGTAACCTATTGTTACTGACACCAACAAGTCTCCTTCCCCCACCGAACCCAGGTTTTCGATGGTAGCAGGTATCCTGCTGAATTCCACCTAGTGGCAGAGACCTGCAACTTCACACGGTCACTCTGCCACAACAGATACTTGTTAAATAACTCAAAAATAAGAAACTCCAATAGCAAGTGATCAGCAGGCGGGGATTGTCTATGCTTAACCATATGGTTGGGCAATTGTTAGCATTTGAGCCCTTTCAGGTTGCTCTAGCCCTCTGGTGTGGTAATCTGCTTCTCATTTAAAAGCTATTTGTGCTCACCGTTGATATATTTCAGGATCTAATTGAAAAATACAGAAATAGCTATGAATAGGTACAGTAATTGTAATATTAAGACAAACTGAAATGTGTGGATGTGCATGAAAAATGGAGATACAGGGTATTTTCACACAGCATGTGTTAAATTAGTTTTTGGGTAGGATTAAATACCGAAAAACGTACCACAAAACATATTTAACAACGTTCAAGTGTGATTACATGGATTTCAATGTAAAATGCGAGTCGTCATTCAGACGCTACATGTTTTACATACGTTTTTGCATAAAGCGGATGCGTTCAAAGAATTGACACGTCAACTTTTGATCCATTTTACGCATTGAAAAGCCCATGGAAACAATAGGGATACGCAACAGACAGACTGAGAGCAGACAAGTTCTCAGCAGAGCACTGAGTATCAACTGCTTCTGCACTATGGAGTGGTGTCTATTTCGAATGGTTATGCACTCTCTGGCCATAGCTAGCTTTACCACTGGACAGAGCTTATGGGCAGATCAATCGGCGGGTGAACTTTTCCTGAGTGGGTTTTCAGTGTACAGATGATTTAAGTACCTGTAGGTGGCACTCCGATATATCAATGACAGCAGCCCACTCCTACGCTCCAGTTCATTGCAGTGGCATGTAAGTTGGCTAGTTTATTCCTCATTTAACCATTGCTTAACCCCATAAAGCACTGTTTGGTGCCTCTGCTTTAGTCAATGATTATTTATTTATTAATATCCAGGGCATCTTGTCTGAATATGTTCATGCAGTCTATGTAATTGTGTCCTTGTTGACTATATCTATGTGTGACCCTACTGCTTACATATATTCTATTGTCCCCTGAGGAATTCCAGTAGAACTTAGGAATGAAACGCGTCGGAACATTGGGACATTCATTGCAGTGGATTTTGGGCCTCCGTTTATCAGGGAGCACCAGGGTGTTATAGTCAAGGTTGCAGTTGGGGCCGTCCTTGTTGGGACGATGTCCCCATATTGTTTGATAGGCATAGGGTGTAATAGACTTACTTTGGCCCCCACACCTTCGAGGTTTGTATTTAATTTGTCTCTTTAATGTAAGCCTTTTTTCTTTTGAATCTTATGGATTATTGCTAGTCCGTATTTTACTAGACTATTAAAGGTTACGTTTTACGTCTATTTTTCCAGTAATTAGTTTTTGATTCTAGACGTACATCATATTTAGATGGAGACAGTTTTACTTACCATGTGATTTGCTAGGAATACATTTTTGCAGTCCAGAAAATGTATCCAGAACTGTACCACACTTGGTGGTATGTTTTTGGATACATTTAACACAATGTGTTATACGTATTGCAAAAACGTATCCAAGACACCATGTGAACATCCCCACATAGTAACATGCAACAGTAAATGTAAACATACTAGAAAAAAATATCTGTGTACTGACCTTGCCTGCTGTCTCCATCTCTGTTCTGATCAATGAACTTTCTCTTTAAGTCACTGACAGCATAGAAACATTGGGTTATATAACACTTGTGCCAAATTCTTCTGCCTTATATTGGTGTGTACGGCCTCCGGAAGTTAATCATTCTACCAGGACATATGTGTAGTGTCAGGGACGAAGAAACCTTTGATCACGTTTTTACAACAGTCTAACATTTCACTTACAATAGCTGTACAAAACTTCCCAGCGTCTTGCTTTAAAGATCCACCACTAGTGGTCATAGACTGCAATAATAACATATACTGCAGTCTAGGGGAGTCTAGGAGGACTCTAGGACCGACATGTATATATTTTGGTGCCCAGATGACAATTTTTTCGCACACATTAGTAGTGTAGACTGTGCCTGAATTTATTACCATGTTCTACTGCGGGTCATAGATTTAGCGCTTTCTAGCTCCAAAACGATAACTTGGTCTACCTGTTCCAGCAGTAATGCGCCTAGTTTTGAAGTCCTGCCATCATAAAAGCGTAGAATACTATGGTTGTGGTGCAACACGCATCCAGAATGCCCCACCCCTGATTTCAGGCGCATTAAAAAGTGCGGCGGGAGCCCGATAATGTGCCTAATTTTGGAGTGCGTCTGATTATAAATCTAGAGAACAGGGCTGTGCCAGTTTTTGGGCTGAATGGACACCAGACTACTGATGCAGCTTCGTATATACATGTCGCTCTAGGTGTCTTGTCCACGATTGTTATCACTATTTTTATTATTTTAAATTACCATTTATCCCAGCACGCAATATATACAAAAGGAGTTTGAGTATACATGGCAAAACAAGGACAATAACTATCAACTAAATGAGCATCAAATTGGTACAGAGGAGAGAGAACCATGCACACGAGGGCTTACAATCTACAAGGATGGAGGAGGGGGACAGAAGCAGCTGTGTGTCTGGTAGCGCAGTGGCAGCAAGGTTATTGTAGGTTGTCGTTTAGAGATTAGTTTTTATGTTGCTTTTAAAGGTTTCAAAGGTGGAAACAAGTTTAATATCTTGTGCAATAAGGTTCAGAGTTTGAGGAATGCATAGAAGTCTTGAAGAAGCAGAGAAGAGGAGGACAGAGAATGAGGTATCGGGAGATTGAAGAAGTTTTTGACTATAGATTCTTACCACCTATCCACAGGATAAGTGTTAAATGTCTTATGACTGGAAGTCCCACTGATAGGACCCTCATCATCACTCAAAGGGAACCCAGAGTTCAATGATGTAGGGTACCACTGTTCTGCGAGTGCAGTGAGGAAGGACAGGACTCTAGGATTTGGGACCCCTGTGTAAGTGATCAGTGGGAGTCTCGGTAATGGAACCCTAAGCAATCAGACATTTATCACCTATCCTGTGGACAGATGAAAATGCCTATAATGGGGTGAACCATGCTGTTTCACAGAGCCACAGCCATCTTCAGGCTCCCACTTCCTAGTCAAGCTGTGGGCATTCTATAGCAGTAATTGGCATATCAGCTTTGCTATTCCTAGCTGATCCTGTTGCAGAGAAATTAGTGATGAATGGGTCTAAACAGCAGGACAGAAGTGCACAGAGCCATAAAGGGTTAAAGTTTCACGGTTAGTAACATAAACAAGCTTCTGTGATGAAGATAGACACAGCAAGGAGTGACGTCACAATCCGGTCAAGGCTACTAGAGCAGAGAGAAGCCTTAGAAGCTTTTTTACATAAATAGGAAATAAGAACTGCTCTAGCTCTAGGTAGGAAAAATCAAAACAGCAATGTATTTGGTAATAGTCTTTATTTACCTTTGCCTACATATTTAAACTAATAAATAAAATGGGAAAACTCCTTTAAGGGCAAAGATGTATCGGGCAACAGATTATGGAGAGACTTGTATATCTTATTCTGAACAAGACTGCTTAGCTCTTTCTGCTATATAACATGCTGCCCCCAGATCAGATCGCATATTCCATGCAACAGGTTCCCTGCAAGAATGTATTAGAGGGGAGCAAGAGTGTTAGATGGGAAACCAGGGGCGTTGCTAGGGTCCTAAAACATCCGGGGCTCGGGCCCTTTGTGTTTTTCTGGGTAGGGCTGGGTTCACACGACATTTTTCCCGCCTCATTGTGAACTGCGGATGTTTTTTTACAGGAAAAACCTTCTGTTCCTGTCACTAATTTTCTACACATCCCACACAGATCCCGTCCATCTCCTCAGCAGTCACTGTACAGTAAAAATCACCAATGACAAATTTACTTTTTCAGAACTTCTCACCTTCATATGACAATACCCCTAAACAGTCACCAAAACATACACCGATACATGGAGCAAATCTACCAGACAAGTGATTGTTACTAAAACCCTCCTACAAAACCAAGGGAAACCCCCCAAAACTATTACCACATAAGGAAATTTAAAAAATCCTGGCCCCGCCCCCCCAATTTTGAAATATTAAACTGTTAAAACGGCTTTTTTGAAGAAAAATATACCACTGCCCCTATAAATGACCCAAATTTTTTTGGGAGATACTAGTTTTTATGTTTGGCCCCCTTTCAGAAAATAAAAAGTGATTACACTGCCAAAATTTAAAAAATTTTTTTGAAAATCCCCCGGAGAAGTCCCCTTTTTTGTCAAACGTCGTTTTCCCCCTTTCCCCTTTTTCCCTTTTCCCCTCCCCCCCGGTTTACCCCTTTTCCCTGCCCGAAAATTTCTTCCCGGGCCCAAATTAAATCGTCCCTTGGAAATTTGGGCAAAACCCAAAAATCCCTTTGAATCCTCACCAAAATTTTCCCGCAAATTTCCCCCAAATATAGGTAAAAGCAAAATTCCCCCCCCCAAATTAGGGTTTTATAGGGGCCTGAAGGAAATATATGGGGGCCAAGGCAAAGGGAAAAATGGGGGGGCCCCAGGCAAAGGGATATAGGGGGCCCCCCAGGCAGGGAAAATAGGGGGCACAGGCAAATATATAGGGGGCAAAAGGGGGTTTAAAGGGGGCAAATGAGGGGAGTATATTGGGGGCCCCGGCAGTATATGGGGGCCCCTGAGGCCCCGTAAAAATAGGGGCCACAAGAAGGTATAATAGGGGGGACTGAAAAGGGAGAATTTAAAGGGGGGCCGGGGTTAAAATGGGGGGCCACAACAGGGGTATTTTAAAGGGCCCCCAGGCCCGGGATATGGGGGCCCCCAAAAAGGCAGGGATTGGGGGGGGGAAAAGTCCCGGGGGAAATTAAAAAGGGGCACAGGCCCCCCAATTTGGGGGGGGCCCCAAGGGAGGAATATGGGGGCCAAGGAGGCATTAAAAGGGGCAAAAGGCAGGGGATTTTTAGGGGGGGCCCCCCCCCGGGGGGGGGGGGGGGGGGGGCCCCCCAAAAGGGAAGGGTAAAAATTAAAAATGGGGGCCCCAGGCAGGGATTTTGGGGGCCCCCCAGGCAGTTTAAAAAGGGGGGCCAAAAGGCAAAGGCCCTTATAGGGGGAAAAAAGGCCAAATTAAAAATGGGGGCCACAAAGGGAGGGAAAATGGGGGGGCCCCAAAACAGGCCCTTTTTAAAAGGGGCCCGCATTTTAAAGGGGGGCCCCAGACAGGGAATTTTGGGGGGCCCCCAGGCAGGGATATGGGGGGGCCCCAGGGGAAAGGGATTTAAAAGGGGCCAACCCCCGGCATAAAATGGGGGGGCCCCGGCAAGGGGGGTATGGGGGCCACAGGCAAAACCCAAAATTTTAAAAAAACAAAAAGGGAGTTTTATGGGGGGGCCCCAGGCAAAGGCCCTTTTTTAGGGGCACAGGCAGGCTTTAAAAAGGGGACAAAGGGATTAAAAAATGGGGGCCCCCCAGGGAGGCCAAATTTTAAAGGGGGACAGGCAGGGATTTTTGGGGGCCACCCGGCCAAGGGGGGTTGGGGGGCCCCAGGTTAAAGGAAATTTTTAAAGGGGGAACAGGGGAATTAAAATTTGGGGGCCCCCCAAAGGCGGGATTTTTGGGGGCCAAAAAGGCAAAGGGAAAATTTTAGGGGCACCAAAGGGAAAATAAAATAGGGGCACAGGGAGGGATAATGGGGGCCCAACCAAAGGGCCAAAATTTATGGGGGTCACCCGGCAAAGGGGTATGGGGGCCCCCCAGGGCAGGGGGGTAAAGGGGGCCCCAGAAGGGGGGTTAAAGGGGGGGGCCCGGCCCCGGCATTTTAGGGGCACAGGCCCCGGGATTTTGGGGGGCCCCAGGCAGTTTTAAAGGGGGTCACAGGCAGGGGGTTTTGGGGGGGCCCCAAAGGCCCCGGGAATTTTTAGGGGGGACCAAAGGCCCGTTTTAAAGGGGGGGAAAATGGGGGGAAAAGGTTAAAACCCCTTTTAAAAATAACATTCATACTCAAACCCTTAAAATCCCCCGGCAGCGCCCCCTCCCCCCCCTCTTTTTAAAACCCCCCGCTCCCTCCCCGGGAAAAATCCCCGGCCCCCCACCCGGCCCAAAGAACCCCCGGCTGTGCGCCTTAGGAAAAGGCAGCGTCGCGATGACCAAACCCCAAAACAATTGGACCCCCCCGCCCCCCCCTGAGGGCAAAAGGGGGCCCCGGGGGGTCCTCCCGCGTGTGGGGGAACCCCCGGGCCCCCCCGCCCGTGTCGGGAAAACCCAGAGCCGGGCCAACAAATGTCTGCGGGGGCAGGGGCGCTTTGCTTTGCTCCGCCCGAAGCCCCCCCACTGTGTGTTGCGTCCAGTGGACGCAAAAATTTCCCGCTGAAGGGCCCCAACCCCCGGCCCCCCCCAAGCCCACGGCAAACGGCCCCCCGGAGCCCGGGGGAAACCCGGGGGGAAAGGGAAATTTTTTAAAATTTAGGGCCCCCCCCCGAATAAAACCCGCCCAGCGACGCCCCCGTTTGGGGGCCATAGAGAATTTTTTGAAAATAATCCAAAAAGGGGGGAAAATTGGAAAGAGGGAAAATTTAAAATTAAAGGGAAAAACAGGGCAGAGGTTTAAATGTTATCCCAGGGCCACAGGCTTGGGGGACTGCATAAAGCATGGAGAAAAATGATACGATAAATCCCCTTTGGAAAAGGGGGGTTAAGTGGGATGGAGGAAAGAGGTCCAGTCTGTCATGTTTTAAAAATAAAACTCGGAGCAGGTTATGACTGCACTAAAAAACGACCAAGTATAAGTGTGCCCTTTGTATATTGTTAAAATGTAAAATAATAGAAATCGAAGCATTAGATACAGTATTTTTCTACTTGTCTGAGGGAGACATACAGTAACATAACTGATACTAGCAGGCACTAAAGTCACCACATAGGAAACTAAAGGCTCAGTTTTATCATCTGTTTCCTTCTGGTAGAGGGGGGGACATATTAAATAGGTACATTTTGACATAGGAACATTTTTTTTGTAATTTTTTAAATTGAAACTACCTTTTAAATTGCAGAAATACCCCATAGTGGCAGAATTTGAAAATAATTTTTTTAAAAGGGGGGAAATTTTTGGACAATGCATGGTGGGAGTTTTTGAAAATGGTATGGCAGAACTGTTTGGGGTGGTGATAGTTAAGCAATGATTGCATAATTGGTGGTTGTATAAGAGCCGGTTCACACGGCTTATTCAAGCCGTAATTGCGGGATGGATTTCGCCTTGAGTAAGGGGTGGAGCAGGGGTGGGTCAGGGGCGGTGCCCGCCGGCCCCAAAAAAGATTTCATTATCCATGGGACTTTTCCCGGGGATAATGAAAATGTACTTTTCCCCCCCCCCCTGGGGATTCGCCCCAGGAGTAGGAGGGAGAAATCCATAGTTCGCAGTACCCCGCAGTACGGCGCGCAATATGGTGCCCAAACCTGCCCAAAAAAAAGCCATGTAAACGGTCCTTAAAGGTATTTTGAGCAGTGTATGGCAGAAGTATTTTGGCATTGTAAGACAATTTTATTTTAGTATATTAGAATTATTTGGGTATGACATGACATAGAAGGGTATACCGATAATATCTAAAAGGGTTTTTCCCGGCTTTTCTAAGAAAATTATTTACTGCTGCTGTGAGAAAAAAGAAAAAAAATCATACTCACTTCCCCACCACCCCGTGTTACGGTCCAAATCAGGGTATGTCTCCACTGCACAGGAAAACAATGTATCTTTACGCTT
The DNA here is from genome assembly GCA_025379985.1 of Phyllomedusa bahiana. Taxonomy (NCBI): domain Eukaryota; kingdom Metazoa; phylum Chordata; class Amphibia; order Anura; family Hylidae; genus Phyllomedusa; species Phyllomedusa bahiana. The sequence goes on from JAODAL010003622.1 coordinate 169,843, forward strand.
TTCGTTTTTGAAAAGCGCCCAAGATACGACTTCCTGCGGGGCCCCATAGGCGGAATAGGAAAGAAGCTGCGTTACACAGCTGTTTTTCTTGTCCCCTTTTCGGCAGCGGGTATTTGAAAAAATTTTTTTTTGCCGTCTTCCCTTACAATACAATTTTTATTTACGAGTCAGGAAAACGAGAAGCGAACCCCCCGTTTCTGACAAAGCGTGACAAAAAATGTTGGCCCTGAAACAGAGAAAAAAAAAATCCGGTTTCGGCCCCTTTTTGTCCCGATGCAGTGTAGACATAGCCTAATCCTGCCAAATCTTCTGGCGGTGGTCTCGTGCGCAATGAAACCACTGATTGGTTTCACTATTATGTTCCATTTCTGCAAACACCTTCCCCAAAAAAAACATTTAAACAGTGCTGTCCCCTGCAATGAAAATTTTGGCTACCCAGCAGAACGGGGCCACAAGCCACCATCAGAGGGAAAA
>JAODAL010003623.1:0-22500 GCA_025379985.1 Phyllomedusa bahiana
TGTTATTTTACTGAAATTTTTAAAGGGACCAGCATCAAAGGGGACAAATTTTAAAAGGCAAATTTATAAATCAAAACAGTAATAAGAGTCCAGGGATATGTGTCAGAATCTATTATCAGGTATGGAGTCTCATGATTGTAAGATAAGCAATTGAGTCATTTGTGACAATTTCCCTTACTAATCCAGCTCTGCAATGAACACCACCATACAGACACTTTTTTTTAAAAGCAATTTGAGCATGCCGCACGTTAATAACTGTCTCTAATTCCTTTGGATAAAACACAAAAATTGTCATGGTTCAGTTTCCTTTGCTTGCTCAGACTCATATCTTTTCTGGGTTTTTTCATTCAGGCAATATGGGAAAACCTTTAAAAGAGGTTGCCCCCAAAACCTGGAAAATAAACCATAAACTTTGTGGCCTCAGAAAAAAAAGGGCCAAACCCCCCGGCTTCATTACAATTATTACTTCAAATGTTTTACGGCGCCGCGATAGCTGTATGGCGCGTGCCTTACTAAAAATCACTGCTCAGAGCTGTTCACTACTGAACGGTGATGTAAATTACAGGCACGTGACCACTGCAGAAAATCAGCGGCCACAGCAGCGACATCCCCTTTCAGAAGTGACAGAATGTCAACAAAAAACCCGGGACTGTAAACCGTGGACTGAAAGAAGTTGAGTATGTTTTTTTTTGTTTGACTGGGACCCCAAAAGTTGTTAGTATGATTTTAATAGGAGGTGGACCACCCACTTAATAACTTTAGCTGGCCAAAAGTGCTCAATGACATGAATTAAGGTTTTTTTTCTATCTCATTATTTCAGGGTCTGTGGCCAGCTTGTAGCAAGTTACAAGCGGTCCAAAAAAGGGGATCCCTGTTTGTGCAGCTATCCCCTTTTAATTTTTGTGAAGTTTTAAACCCCCGTTTTGGTGTCAGTAAATACAAAGGGGCCAGTTTTTTGGGGTCTTGTAGCTTTGCCTGGGAATTTAAAGATGGAAAAACCCTTTTAACACACAATGGGCTTCATTTATTAAAACTGTCTAAGGCCAAGCGTATGTCAGCATGCACAAGTAGAATGCACAATGGCCAGAGGTCCATAGCTGCCCCTTATATTTTGCTATTTAATGGCACGTTTATGCATGAAGAGAATTGACATGTCAATTCTGTTCAGATGTGCGCAAAAAGACGAGCCTCAAATACGCTTCGTCTGATTGATGCCGCATATTTTACATTGTGCTCTATGAAAAGTGAGGTGTATATTGATTGGGATGTTTTCGGCACGTATTTCAGCAAAATTACTGTATGCCCGAAGTACGCACAAAAATAAGCCCAAAGATGCCTTGTGAACACCCCTTAACAGTAAGAAAGTTTTTGTTGCCCATAGTACCCAAACAGAGCTCAGCTTCCATTTTTAAACTGATCTAGAAAAAAAAAATGCTCCCCCCAATGGTTGCTTTGGGGAGTTTTACAAACCCCTAATTGTGTCCCTTGGGTTTTTTTTTATCTGTTCAAAAACCAAGTTGTTTCGCTTTTTGCCAAAAGGGTTTTTCCAATCTTTTCAGAAGTATTAAGAATGTCATATAAAAAGACAGGCAGTGGAGGGGTGTGGCCTGGCCAGGAATGTAGGCAGACATGCAGAGTGAGAGCTCCTGTCTCGGTCTCCAGAAAAACGGAAACTAAACCTGAGAAGCCCGGGGAACTCCTGTCCTACCTCATGGGGCAGCTGTAACCGGGATTAATTTTAACCTCGGCGACTACAAGACCCCGGGGATCCCTCCCGGGACGTGAAAGGAGGGACCAGACTCACAAAACCCGCGGCGGGCCTTTTCTGCCATCTTCAAATACCGGATCTACATGCAGCCTGCTGGGTTAGTGTCCTGCGCTTAAAACTGATTGTTCCACCACTTACACATACTGCTCCTGCTGAGGCCCCAGAACGTTCTTACCCTGCCCAACAGAAAACCGGGAAGCCAAGAGAGCAGATAGCGGAACTCCCGCCAGGTAACGACGCTCGGCGCCATTTTCCCCTTACTTTTTCCCCCAGAAGACAGCTTTTTGTATTTTAGAATTATTGGGAGTACTACTTTTTTTTAAGGTTACTCATCAGGCACTTCAGAATTTTATCACAAGTCAGTGCTTTCCATCAGACCTGCAAGATTTTGTGAGGAGCACAGCCTCATTTTCTCTTCACTGTCCCCTCTGTGACTTCTGATGTCATATTTGCCCGACCACCCGGCGGCGACTATACCAGTCGGAGGGGGGACAAGTAATATATGTGAATGACACCCTGAAATACGTCATATCATTTCTATTAACTCTAGACGGATTGCCACCGTCACAATCCTTGTACAAAAAGAAAACTCCCGGGGTTTGGCACCTCCCCCTAGTTTCACCCGCGTTTCTATTGCCATCAGGACTGGATTTTCACTTTATTTGAAAAGCACTATATCCAGCCAGCCAGATGTGACACAGTTCATATACAGTACCTATATACCTTGCAGAACACTGTTATATAGTCACCATTGACACCTGAAGAACTGCCAATGTTATACTTTCATGTTATAAAGTTATCCTTGTGGTCAGGTCGCCCATCTATCTAATTATCACTGCTCCCACTACTTCCAGTAATACTGGGACCCCACTTTATTTGAAAGAGAACTTCATCCAATTATCCAGAGGTGAATCAGCCTATATAAAGTGACTTTATACTATACAGAACGCGGATTTATAGTCTCCACAGATCTCAGACGGATTGCCACTGTCATACACACTTGCTATAAGGATACTCAAGAGATCAGATTGCTCCTCTAATAAGTTATCACTGCTACTACTATTGTTATCAATACTGGGCCCTTATTCTACTTGAAAGAACATTATGCTACTCTCCAACTGCCTCCACAGTACAGTGATTCATCAACGAAACACCCGTTCTTAGTTATCACCTAGACTTCCCTTTCTCCAGGTTGGAGAACTAATATCATCTACCGCACATTACTGCTGTTACTCTGTGCAACTCGTTCTAATTCAGGAGTTACTACGATCGAACCAAAGGCCATTCATTCGTTACTCGGATCTTACAAACCCTCTACATCTCTGATAGTATGCGAGGTACTTCCAAGAAAAACCAAGGCAGCAAGCCGACGAAACTTCCCGAATTTTTCTCTTCTTCACAAGCCAAGAGAGGGTTGAAATTCCCTCCTCCTACTTCTCCGACTCCATCATCCAGAGCAGAATCCGTTAATCTCGACCACCCCGACTTAACTGAATCCCAACCTCTAACAGTGGCATCACTCCAACATCTATTTTTCTCCTTCCGCTCTTCCTTGCAGACAGATCTCAAAAGCATGATGGACGTTCTCAGATAGGACTTTCACTCGCTAAATTCCCGTACAGACCACATCGAGCACAAAATGGCAGACTTTGCAAAATCCCATAATAGTCTGATAGATGCTAATAATGCCTTGGAAGATGAAGTGCAACGTTTGGCGTCCAAAGTGCTGGACCTGGAAGACAGATCCAGACGCCACAATGTTAGAATTAGATGCATCCCCGAGAATGTGGTCCCCGATCAATTAAACACATTCCTTACAGATCTGATGGCCTCAGTCCTCCCTAATGCCTCAGATCGGGATCTTACAATAGACAGAATTCATAGGCTCCCAAAGCCGAAGAATCTACCTCATCAAGTACCCAGAGACACCATCGCTAGAATTCATTTCTACAACATAAAAGAAGAATTTCTCAGGGACCTCAGGAAAAAGAATCGCTGCCTGACCGATTTCAAGTAATATCCATTTTTCCAGATCTGTCTGCCACAACCATGCTTCGAAGAAAAGAATTCCAGCCGTACACTAGAATCTTACATGACAAGGAAATACAATACCGCTGGGGGTTTCTGGTGAAGTTAATTATTACAAGAGAGGGTACACAATTTATTTGTAACTCCCCAGAAGAAGATTGCTTAACCTGCTCTCCCCTTCAGATGCGTGTCCCGCCAGGAAGAAACAATTTCATCCAAAAATAATCACTCCTCTGTGGTTGGAAAAAACCACTCATGCAAGATCCAGGTCCAGACCGCCAGAGTGATCACGACCATGAACTTGGCTTCTATATGTTACTGGAGTACCTGTTCCAGCTCTCACCTGAGCTAATACTGATTGAGTTGCTTTTGTTTCTTTTTCTTACCTGCATTCAGGTTCTAGGCAGGACTTTGCCCTCACCTTTTTTTCCTCCTAGGAATGAAAATGTTTTCTCTTGTGTTTGTATCGAAGTTATTGTTTACCCTTCAATCCGGTCCCTCCCGACTGAGTGATACTCACTGGTTATGTTACAAGTGGTGCTTTTATACTATGTCCCCACAGTTTATGCTCATATCTCCTGCCCACTCCGCTGTACTACATACCTTTGATGCCCATTAAGTTCTGTTCTTTCAATGTAAAGGGATTGAACTCTCCTTTTAAAAGATCTTTATTATGGAGAGACATTCTTAAATCTAACTCAGACGTAGTATGTGTCCAAGAGACCCACCTTATCAAAGACGACCATTTTAGATTGAAACACAAACTCTTTCCCCACATATACCAAGCGCATGCACTGACCAAACGAGCAGGTGTTGCCATTCTGATCAAAAACTCAATATCATTTACCCATATTTACTCTGTTATCGACCCCGAGGGCCGATTTATTATATTAATTTGTAAGATCAACTCAAAACTATACACACTAACAGCAATCTACGCCCTTAATATTGGTCAAATAGCCTTCATCAGGATATATTATTAGTAAGGCCAAAGAGGTTAGAAAAGGGGGTCTGATTATATGTGGGGACTTCAATTCAGTGGTCAATACTGAATGGGATAGATCCAGATCTAGAGGGAAACCAACCCATGATCTTCAGAGACTACTCTATGAAGAGGATTTACATGATATTTGGCGATACCTTCACACAACGGAATTAGACTATACTTTTTTCCCTTCCCAACAACGTCCATTGCCGTTTAGATTTTTATATAATAGATAAAATTTTCCTGGACCAATTGATCTCTAAAGAAATTGGACATATTACTTGGTCCGATCATGCTCCTGTGGTTATGTCCATCACCCCCCACCTTCAGCCTCCTGGCAACACCCTGTGGCGACTTAATAATTACCTTTTAAAAAACCCTTCCTATGTTAAATATATGTCTTCCCAAATCAGGGATTTCTTTGAGATAAATGTCCCATATACCCCCTACCAAGGTACTCTTTGGTGCACCCATAAGGCCTACAAGTGGTAGATCTTCCTAAAATTTGCTAGTAGGGAAAAAAGGAAACAATGAGCCGCCGTAGACCACTTGTTAACTGAGATAAAGAGGGTGGACGCTGACTTTAAAATAAATCCATCTGTACACAATAAAGATACTCTAGCAGATTTCAAAAACAAGCTGCGCACCATGTATCTTCAAAAATATGAGCTTAACTTAGCCAAAGTAAAATGGCACTTTTATACCCAAGGGGACAAGCATGGTAAACTCCTTGCAAATAGGATTAAAGCACAACATTCAAAATCCCGCATCACCCACCTTTCCACACCATACGGAGATAAAATTATGAATCCTATAGACATCGTTAAAGGGGATGTATCGCTTCTTTAGTTCGGCTGATTCATACTCAGCTTTTCAACTCTAGAAATGCAGGGGCGTTTCTTCCCCTCCCAGCTGGGGGACATCATCCCCCCTTCACTGTTCATGCTGGCTCCCCAGACTCCCCCCCCTCTCTGAATCCACATGTCACTGTGTCTCTCCCTATCAGTCTTATTTTGTAAGAGCTGTGTACATACCACAGGATGCATTCAATCTAGACTGAGCACTGAACTCTTCTCCTCTCACAGCTGGAGATTTGTTACAGTTGAATCCAGCTTTCTATGAACGGCACAGATCTCCCTTCTATGCAGGAGAGGCATGGATCGACACACAATTGTGCTGTTTCCTGATTATAGAAGCCCTGCAGTGTTATTCTGTTTCTTCTGGCTGTGCAGAGTGAAAATGTGCCGGTCCCTTACTTTGAGTGAAAGGCAGGAATGCAAGCTCCGTGAATACAGCCAACCGTGGGCCGAACAGAATGTAAATGAGCTCTCAGCTAGTGAAATGCAAGGAGGAGGGATCCGACCAGCACTGGATATCAGTGTAAACAGAAACAGAAGATAAGGAAAACTGTGAATACAAGACAACTTTGCTAATGACATCTAATTGCAAAGTTACTTGTTTTCACTGTCCCCTTTTTCTGAAGACCATTTAATGAAATGATACAACCCCTTTAACCAGTTCACCGACTAATATTCCAAACTATATAATATTCATGATAACGAAAATTTCCTGGCCCCCACAGAATCCGATGTTAATGCCTTCCTTAGCTCTGTCAATCTCCCTAAACTAAATACCTCTCAACTGGAAGACCTCAACAGACCTTTCACACTAGACGAGATTCAAAAAGTTATCCGGTCTAGTAAAACCAACAAATGACCAGGACTGGATGGCATTTCCAATGAATACTTCCAGTTATTCTCCGACCTACTTTCTCCACATCTAATGCTGCTGTGCAATGAGATAGCCTCGTCTAGTGCTCCACTGCCAGAAATGCTCTCGACAGTTATTACCACGATACCTAAACCTGGCAAAGCAAAAAACTTGACTTCTATTTACAGACCCATCTCGCTGCTCAATAATGATATTAAGATTTACGCTAAACTCATAGCTTCCCGCCTAAGCTCTGTCCTGCCTTCTCTAGTACATAGAGACCAAGTGGGATTTGTTAAAGGCCCCAAAGCAAGAGATGCCACTCGTCGGATTTTGGATCTCACACAAATAGCAGCCTTCTCCGCGTCCTCGGTGGTCTTTTTATCACTGGACGCGAAGAAGGCGTTCGAGGGGGACAATTGGCTATATCTAAAATTCGTTCTGCAGAATTTTGGTTTCTCAGGGTTTATATTAAGAGCCATGCTAGCTTTATACACTTCCCCATCAGCGAGGGTATTAACTTCTGGATTTCTTTCTCGTACATTTACCCTTTCTAACGGTACCCATCAGGGATGCCCTCTTTCCCCTTTAATTTTTGTTCTTTTCATGGAGCCTCTTGCGGAACATGTTAGGACCAACCCAAAAATCTCTGGTATGTCAGTGCGTAATGCTTCCCACAAAATCAGCTTATATGCTGATGATGTTTTGCTGATTCTTTCTAACCCGGAAAATTCCATTTCAGCAGTCATAGAGCCTGTAGATGAGTTTTCCAGATTATCCTATTATAAACTGACAAGTCTAAGACATCCCTCTTTATAGTTAATAATACACCCACTCGGAAAAGGTTATTTGACAATTTTGGGGCAGAAGAGTCCATCGATTACCTGGGAATTAAGATTTTTCGTCCCCCCACCCAGACAGTCTCAGCCAACTACGGTTGTCTTCTTTCCATTTTTGAAAATGAGATCACATGTTTAACATCCCTCAACCTTTCCTGGTTAGCAAGGATAAACATGATTTAAATGACATTTCTGCCAAAATATATTTATGTCTGCAGAGCTATTCCATATTTAATTCCAATTCCTCTAATTAGCAAAATTCAGCGTCTCTTCCCCAATTTTATATGGAATGGCCATAAACCCAGGATTAAATGACAAATACTCTACCATAGCTACAACAACGGGGGTCAAGCAGTCCCTAATCTAGCTTAATACAATATTGCTATCCTTTTTGAACAGGCCTTCTATTTATGGCAGAACTCTGATGAAACTTCTTGGTCCTCCCTTGAAACTGTCTCATTTACCCCACGCCGTAGACCTCCACCTCAAATCCTCATTGGTGGGAGCACCACTGCCTTTCTCCACCCTTGCCTCCCTTTCTGACCTTTTTCAGGTTTGGTCTAGCTACGTTGTGCCTAACAACTGGGTCCCACTTAGAAAAAAGGATTTCACAATCACCTCACTTAGTTGTTGGTCCACAGAACTTTCCTTTCAATCATGAATTGATCATGGTCTCACCACAGTAGATCAGCTATACCAGGGAAGGGTTCTCCACTCCTTCTCGGAACTCTCGAGACAATGGCACCTCCCATCATCTCTTTTTTTCCAGTTTTTATAGATACGTCACATTGTCTCGGAGATACGTTGGGCTGATACACATTTCACCCCCTCAGGTTTCTTTAATTTCCTTCACAATAAAAAAGGGTATCATAAAGGCTTAGTCTTGATATATCATCTGCTCATCTCCGATCATAACCCCATTAAATTTTCACCTACGGCCAAATGGGAAAAGGAACTATCCACTACCTTTGACTTGACATGACAGCAAGCTTTTAGTATCCCCACAAAACTTTCTAAGTGCTCTAACCACAAAGAGTTGATGCACAAAATACATCTATGCTAGTATCTCCCTCCTACCAGACTAGCCCACATGTTCCCAAGCTCCTCTAATCATTGTTGGAAGGGCTGTGGACAGCAAGGAAGCATGTTACACGTGTGGTGGGGCTGCACTGTTATTAGGAAAGTTTGGACTGAGGTGGGGAACACTAATATCTGATGTAACAAGAGTGCAGATTAAATTTACTCCTCAGTTAGCGGTTCTGGATATTGGCTTAATAGACCTTTCCCCCTCACTCGGGACAGTTATCTTTCATATCCTGGTATCCACTCGCATGGCTATCGCTCACTTATGGAAAGATCCCAACTCTCCATCCATTGCAGAAATCAAACGGCGGATCAATTACAACTGTGAGTGTGAGCTTTGTTTATCTGACCCTCCCTATACCTGCCTTAAAAAAAGACAAATGTGGTTCTCATGGATGTCCTCCAGACTCTATACCCCATAATCCCTTTTGCATTGATACCTTTAATTTGTGTATAAAGCACCCCGAATTGTATAATACTGGTTATTTTCTTAATGACTATTATGTTATTTCTTACCCTTTTGCTTGTCTTTCAAAATTTTTGTATTTTTTTTCTGTATACGTTAATGTTATTTTCTTCTTAAACTATCTGTTTAGCTGTCACTTTGAAAGTTTACTATTGTACCTAATGTTGTCATGCCTTGGTTCACGTGTGACTCGAAATAATTGTCATGTCTAGTTTCTCAATAAACATGTTAAAAAAAAAGACAGGCAGGGGGTGTTTTTCAGCACATAAACTTAAGAAATCTTTTGGGAACCACATAATCTATGTGACAACATAAATGCAAGATGGGGAGTGATGGAGACAATGGATTATAGAAGACATTAAAAAGTATAAAAACATTTGTCAGTTCAGTTTTTAATAGCTTTTCTTTTTTCTTCAGTTAAAAATTTTTCATGTGAAAAGTGCAGAGCAGGAGTATTTATATCTTTTAAGAAAAAATTTTGGAAAATTAGATTTAATGGGTTTTATAGGTTGTTTAAGAGTCACGTCTATTATTTTGTACAATGTTCTCAATTTTCAAAATAAAAATTCCTCTTAAAGTTTGGTTTACTTTTATTGGTTTTTTTTCTGGTATTCCCAAACAATCATCTAGGGCTTCTTGGACCTCCTAGAAGGGCACGCAAACTTGCTGTTGCTGTCATAAAGTCCAGAAAAAAAAGATTTCTGACTAACAAAAAGATTTGTTCCCCCCTCATAAAAAAAATTTACACAGAGGGAAGTTATTGTTTTTTACAGTGGGGAGTATGGGTTTGGGCCCCACCGGGGGAATTTGGGTGAATCCCCGGTGGGCCCCAAGCGCTGGGGGCCCCGGGGAGGCATGCCGACCCCCCTCACCGTGCCCCCTATGCAGGGGTCGTAGCCAGGGGGGAGCAGCTGGGGGGAGCGGATATGGCTTCGGGGTTTTTTTTTTGTAACTACCTAAAGGGGCCATGACTACCCAAAGGGGGGCCCTGGCTACCTAAAGGGGGACCCTGACTACCTAATGGAGCCCTGGCAACCAAAAGGGGGGCCCTGACTACCTAAAGGGGCCCTGCTTCAGGGGGCCCTGACCCCTAATGGGCCCCTGGCTACCAAAAGTGGGCCGGGCTGCCTAAAGGGGGGCCCTGATGCCAAACCCAAAAGGCCCCTGACTACCAAAAGGGGGGGGGCAGGGCTACCAAGGGGCCCTGGCTACCAAAAAGGGGGGCCCCTGACTCCCTAAGGGGGTTTCTGACTACCTAAAGGGGGGCCCAAAAGGGGGCCCCCTAAATATCAAAGGGGGGCCCGCTTTAAAGGGGCCCTGACTATTTACAAACTAAAGGGGACCCTGACTACCTGCACACTAGCAAAAGGGGGGCCCTGACTTCCGCAATAACTAAAAGGGGGGCCCGACTTCCCTCCCACACTAGCTAAAGGAGACCCTTTAACTGCTGTATATACCAAAAGTAGACCCCAAACTGCCTGTAAACCTAATGAGGCCAAACTGCTGTTACTCCCTACGGGAGGCCCAACTGCCTTAACTACTTCAGCGAAGCCCTATTGTTTTAAATACCTAAAGGGGGGTCCCAAACCCTCTTGCAGCCTAAAAATAAGGGGGGACCCTAACTACCTACACTTACCTAACGGAGGAAACCACCTACCTACGCCAACTAACTGGGACTACCAACCTACCTACAGCCCCAAAACGGGGTCCCCCAAACCAAACTGTACCAATCAACTTGCCAAAACGGGGTCTGGTTTTTCTAACGGGGGGCTACTTACCACCCACATGGCTAGGTACCCACAAACCTACTTGGGGCTGGCCTACCAACTTACCAGGGGGGTTTCTACCTACCTAAATAGGGGTTTTTATTTCCCGGGGCCTTTCCCATTTGCCTCATCCTGGTAAATTAAAATTTGGGGGGAAGCAGCCTATAGTTGTAGCATTATTCTCAGGAGGGTTTTCCTCTCCCACCCCCCAAACCCTTAGATTTTTAGGCCTCTAAGTTGGCTTTTACCCCTTTTTTTCCACCCCTGGGAAGTTTTTTTCAGAGGGGGAATAGGAAAAAAGATGCTGGAAAATTGAGGTTCTAAGATTTTTGTTAAAAATTTTTGTGGAGGAGGGTGGCTGGGACAAGTCATCATGGCGGGTTGAAGGGTGCGAAGAAAAGTGAATAAAAACATCATGAGAAAAGGAAAACTCATCAGATATGACGACTACGGAGTCCCTATTTCAGGGTTATTTTTTTCTATACTGGTCAGTGCTGTATTCACTGTAATGTATGTGACCCGACTGGTGTCTACCTCTATTGGGTTTATATAGTGGTGTTTTGGGGGTTTTAATGACTGGTGTCGAACCCCTAATTTTGGCTCATATGGGGTTTGTAGGGTTTTATGGCTGGTGTTTGACCTCTATGGGTCTCCATTTGGTGGGGTGTTGTGGTTATACCGAGCTGGTTTCTGACCACATGTGGTCTCCTAGGGAGGGGTTTTAGGTTTACCCGAGTGGTGTCGGTTTACTATGTGTTCTCCATATGGCGGTGTTGTAGATTTTCCCGAGCTGAGTCTGAACCCCTTGTGGTTCTTTGGCGGTGTTTAGGCAAACCTGAGCTGGATCTGCCCTTTTGTGGTCCTATATGGCATGTTGTGGTTATACCCGAGCTGGTTTTCTGATCTATTTGGGGTTTTTGGGGATATGGGGTGAAGCTACTTTGCCATGGGTCTATATATGTTAGACTGACAAAAACTTAACCCCTTTGGTTTTGTGTACTACACCCCTAAATTCTTTTTGCACACTGTATTATGGGGGTAAAATGGGGATTTATTTTCCCGGGCCGGGGAAAATTTTCAGTACTAGGGGGCCCCAGACCCCCCCCCGCCCCGGGGGTAGGCCCAGTAAAAATCCTCTCTTAAGCAGCTCTAGCTTCTTAACTGGCCTCAGAGAACAGGGAAATGGTTGCGATGTGCAGATTTCCCCATTCATGTCTGCATGGGGTTCTGAATTTACCTGAGTACACTCATTCACTACAACTTTTAAAACTACAGCTACATTTCCCATAGAAATAAACTGGGAGAGCTTTTCAACACGCAAACAAAGGTTTTTGGGCTGGGTCATAGAGAGCTAAAAGCGGCATCAAAAGGGGATTTTTTCAAATGGCACTACCCTTTAAAAGATCTGGAGCAAATACAGTGGGTCCAAAATATTTGGCGAGACAAAATTTTTTTTAATTTTGGTTCTGTACATTTCCCAATGAATTTTTAAACAAAACAATTCCGAGCAGTTGAACTTTTTCTTTTGCTTTAACCCCTTGGGCCACCTTTTTGGGCTTTCCCTTTTTTAAATCTTTTTGTACACTTTATTGTAATAACTTTTTGATACTTTTACCTTCCTAATTCAGAGTTTTTTTTTGTGACACATTGTGCTCTAAGTTTGGGGAATTTTATACAAAAATTCCTTTTTTATTTGTGAAAATTCCAAAATATTTTGAAAAAATTTTTTTAAATTTTCAATTTCAAAAATGTTGCGTGTAAGACAGATATTATTTCCCCCCGATATTTTTAAACTACATCTACCATATCTCTATTGTAGGTTGGCATCATTTTTAGATGTCTTTTTGTTTTTTATAATATTAGGGAGCTTAGAAAATTAGTAGTAAATTTTCACATTTTCAAGAAAATTTGCAATAAACATTTTTTTAGGGGCAAAATCCAGTTCTGTATGGCTTTGGGGCCCGCCTTTTTGTAAACCCATAAATGACCTAATTAAGAAAATTTTTAAATTTAAAACAAAATTTAGGGGAAATTTATTAATCCCTTAGGTGTTTACAAAGTAACTTTGTTGCAGATTTTCAATTTTTATTCATTATTACTGGAACACAGTAGATGTGACCAGGGAAATACAACTTAATATTGATTCCCCTAACTCTACAATTTTTATAGATAACCCAAATGTGGACCTAGAGCGCTATTTGGCTCAACCCCCATGCCTCAGAATGGAGATCACCACCACTTTTGGGCCTATTTTCTTAAATTTTCTTAAGGCCCATTAGGCTATTTCCAACTGCTTTTTTTTGAAAGGTTTCGTTTCCGTTCTGCGCGAAATACGGGTGAAATTTTTCCCCGTCATTACGGGAATCCACTTTTTTCATAGAGAACTGTGGATTCCGTCTCCTCTCCCCGCTCGCCATATTTCGCGAGTGGGGAGAAAGGGATATGTCAATTATCACGGCGGGATACACGCCGTGGATAATGAATGTCTATGAGCCCAGCGAGCTGCCGGCCTCCCCAACCCACCCCCGCTGCACGGCACACGGCGGAATTATGGGCGAAATCCGTCACCGCAATTACGCCGACAATAAGCCGTGTGAACATAGCCTTACAGCATTGCGGACACCTAAATTGCTAAAACTTAATAAACACCCCTAAAATGATCCTAGATTGAATACTATACACCTTAATGTGTTTCACAAATTTTTTTAGCGTTAGGCTGTGAAAATTAAAAAATTATGTTTTCCAACAATCTGCAATTTTAGCTTAAAATGTTTTATTTTTATAAGGAATCCTGGAAAAAAAAGCGCCACAAATTTTGTTATGCAATTTATTCTAAGTTCCAATCCCCTTATTGGGGGTGTTAATGCGTTTGGGGGGGCAGGGCAGGGCTTACAAGAGGGGGAAACCTTTTGGATTACAGATTTTGGTATGTGCCTGTTGCTTTTTGCGAAACCCCACAAATTTCCTTTAATAGGTAAAACCTTCCAGAGGTCACCCCACCTTGGATTCAAAACCCCTCATAGATTTCATCTAGAGGTGTATTGTGGATTTTTGGTGCACAGTCATTCTATAGGTTTTTTTTTTTTTTTTTATTTGGCTTAAAAAATGGGGGGGGGGAAAAAGCAGGGGTTTCCCCACCATTAAATTTTTGGGCTTCATTTTTATAGCGTTAAAACCCCGTAAGTAAAAAAATGCATGAAAAACTTTACATGGGGGTTTTGGAAACGTTTAAAATTTTAAATAAAATTTTTTATAGGTTTTTTATTTTTTTAGTACCCCAAATAAAAAGGCGTTTATAAAAAACTTTTTTATGTCGTCATAACTTTTTTATTTTGTGATAGGGAGTTGGAAAGGGCCCTTGTTTTTTTGGGCAAGATGATTGCATTTTTATTTGAAATCATTAGGGGTTTCATATAACGCTTTGATTGTTTTTTACTAAGGTTTTTAAGAGGCGTTTTGAAGAAAATGCAGCAATCCTGGTACTGTTTTTCATTTTTATTTTTTACAGCAGTCAATGTGCGATATAAATAAAATTGCTAGCTATTACTCACAGTGCGATACGTTTTACAGCGATCCCCCAATTTTGGGTTATTTTTTTTGATTTTTTAAACTGCTTTTCACAATAAAAACACTTTATTCACATCGCCTAGTTGAGTCCCATAACTTTTTTATTTTTCTGTGTTTGGGGGCCATTTAAGGGTTGTTTTTTGCGGGTAATTTTATGTTTTTTTTGGTATTTTTGGGGGGGAAACAAGGCTCTTTGTTTTTTTTAAATCTTTTTTTTTGGAAACAAGGGAAAAAAAATTTTTAAAAACCTTTGGTAGTGTTTATTTTTACAGCACTAAATGTGCAGTAAAATTTGACAATTTCTTTTACTTTTGGGGTTTGGGGAAAAATTTTAAGCTTACGCCCAAGGTTTTTAAAAAGGGGTTAATTCAGGGGGTTTAAAAAAATTTTTTCATAAAAATTTTTAGAAACAAAACCCTTTTTTTAAAAATAATCCCTTCTTTTCCCAGGGGCTCAATTTCCCTTTTCGGGGGGTAAACCTGTTAACTTCTAATATTTGGGTTTGAAAACCTTTTTTTTGGGCAATGATTTGCCTGAAATCCTGAACTCTTTAATCACCGGACCCCTGTTTTTCCCTCCTTTTTAATGTCTCCCGGGCCTTTACTCAGGGGTTTTTCATTTTCTGTTTGTTTTGGGGGGGGCCTTTCTTTTCTGCTTTTAGTCTTTAAAAGTAAAATTTAAATGCTAAATTTTGGTTGAGATAGGAAACTGTTTTGGCCTTTACAAAAAATATTCCTTCCTTTTTTTTTAACCCCTTACGGCCAAATTTTGGGTTTTTTTTTTGGGTTTCATTTTTCCCTTTCCCTGCCTTCCCCACCCCAAAACTTTTTTTTTTTTTCTTTTCCATAGACTTATGAGGCTTTTATTTTGTGGGACAAGATGTATTTTTCTAATGGGGCCCTTCATCGAAATAGAATATACTGGGAAAACCTTAAAAAAATTCCCAAATGGGGTAAAATTTGAAAAAAAAATGCATTTTGACCATGATTGCAGGTTTTTTTTGCTTTTATGCCTTTCAATCTTTGGGAAAAAAATTTTTTTCGGCAATCCCAAAAACATTTAGGGGTTTTTCATTATGTTTTTTTTCCTGTAAAAAAAATTAAAACATTTTCTATTTTTAAAAAATTTGCGGGGCGCAATATTTTGTGTCCAATAGTTTTTTTGTACAGGATTGAGTGGGGTTTTTTTTTCCAATTTTTTTGAGGGCTAGGTGTACTTTTTTTGCTCCCGTTTGTAAAACTTGGGAAGATTTTTTTGAAAAAAATTTATTTAAAACAATTGGGCGATGTGAAAGGCCCCAAAAAAAAAAACCCCAAAAAAAATTTTTTGTTTTTTGGGAAAATTTTTTTTCTTCAAACGGTTTCCCGGCCATAAAAAATTTTTAATTTTTTTTAATAGATCAATTTTTTGGGACTGGAGATCCCAAAATATTTTAAAACTGTTTTATTATTTTTTATTTTTTGTAAAATGACAAAAGGGGGGTGATTTAAACTTTAAATTTTTTTATTTTGTTACACTTTAAATTTTTTATATTTTTTAACATTGATTTAGGGTACTTCACCACTAGGGGGCTTGATTATTTATACAGCCTAAGGGTTTGTAATAAAATGCAAATTTTGGGTGGAAAAAGATGGCGGGTTTTATTACTTTCCCGCCGGGGCAAGAAGTAAATAAAAACAGAAAACATGGCGCCCAAAGGAAAACCTTCACAAGCTTCCAAAACTGTCCCTTTAACCTGATCAGGAGCCTGCCTTACTTTTGCGATCGGGAAACGAGGAAACGGTGGGGGCACCGTTTTTTCATTAAAATTTTGAGCGCAGCCATCTTCGCCGCACCGTCTGAGGGATTAAACAGCACAGGATGGTGCTGGCTCTGAAACCATAAAGGGTTAGCTGCAATTAGGGTTAAAAAACCCAGTGGCTAAGTACGGGGACCCCTTGGGATTCCCCCTTCAAAGCCCCTTACCAGCATTGGGACGTACTCATTTTCCAATGTTGGGAAAGGGGGTTTAAAAAAACCTTGGGTTTCCTTTTTCCCTTAAAGTTTTGGGGCATTGTCCCCTGAAATTTTTAAAAAGACAACCCATTTAAATTGGCTGCATTTGAGCACATTGTACAGTATGTCTCTGAATACCTCAGAATGTATCTGGCTGTTTTGGGCCCCGGGGGGAAATATCACTAAACACTATGCCCAGTTACACTGGGAAACCAAGCATATATAAGCAATTAAACTTTCCTCACCATGTTTTTTCAAAATTTTGGAGTTAAAGCCCGGATCAATTTAACTGTATGACTCCCTTTTCCATTTCCTTTTTTTCTTTCCATCAATTTTTGGGGAGGTTTTATCTTTGTATCTTTTGTTTCAAAATTTGTTCTTTCCCGGGAAATGTGCTGACTTTTTTTTTGTTTTTTTTTAAACAAGTCCAATCTTGCCTTTTTCCCCTTTTGAGGCTTATGATTTGGGTTTTCACCCGCAAAAAATTTTTAACCCCTTTTTAATCTTCTCTTTATGGTAATTTGGAAAAATTTAAAAGCACTAAATCCTGGAGAGTATTGTTCACTTGGTTGGCAATTATGAAGGGATTTCTCTTAACCATGGAAATTATTCTGCGAATCCACCATTGTTGTCTTCCGTGGGCATCCAGGTCTTTTTGCATTGTTGAGTTCATTCGTACTTCTTTCTCTGGGATGTACAAAATGTTGATTTTAGCCATCCTAATATTGTAGAAATTACTTGGATGGTTTTTTTCTGTTTTTTTCAGCTTAAGGATGGCATGTTTCAACTGCATAGAGAGCTCTTTTGACCTTATGTTTTCTTTACAGCACTATCATCCAAATGCAAGCAACACACCTCAGATCAACTCCAGGCCTTTAATATACTTAATTGAGAATGACATAATGAAGAAATTGCCCACACCTGCCCATAAAACAGCCATTGGCTGGGTTCACACGGCTTATTTGGAGGGCTTAATTACGCCCCGCAATTACACCGTATGGACAGGGGTGGGTGCGGGGGGGGGAGCAGAAGACTTTGCTTCGTAAGAACACCCCTTTAAGTTAGGTAAACAAACTCCATTGTTAGAGATAAGACTCTGTAGAGAGTAACCAACCATGGTCGAATGGCAGCTTGTAAATCAATCAGATAATTGACAGGGGAGAGGGAGATGGGAAGAGATGGTCAGTAACTTTATGTACTCTAAGAGGAGATAAAATCTTCTTTATATCCTGACCAAAGCAAACTCTAAACAGCATTGTATTTGGTAATAGTCTTCATGTAACTTTCCCTACATGTTAAAAGCTAATCAACCCTTTTATCAATTGCATGTAGGCAACCTGGAGAAATCAATATGTTTTCCATGTTAACAAAATATTCAAATATCTGCAAATGTTTTGAAAAGCCTCACACCCTACAAGAGATTGAAAAAATGTAAATCTGCATAAGCCAATATATTACCCTGTAGAACTAGCCAACTAATATACCATATCTTATATCTAATGCACTCATAGAACCTACAATTAGTAAGCAAAGGTACTTAACCTGAGGACATTAGGGATAACAATAGTATTTCAGTGCTGATTATGTCCGTAGGCATAGCTAGTTGGTATGAAATAAAAATAACAAAAAATAATACAGTATTTTGTTGCCCTAGGCAATGTTGATATAATACACACTAATTTCAAGTAAGGCCGTATTCACACGGCTTATTCACGGCGGATTTGTGCGCGTTATTGAGCGCACAAATCGCCGTGAATACGGGGCGGGCGGGAGGCGGGGCCGAGATCGTGGCGGGGGCGCCGCTCCCGGCCCATAGACAATGCATTGTTTACGGCGCGTCCGCGCCGTAAATAATGTGGCATGTCACTTTCTCCCCGCCGACGGATTTGCCGAGCGGGGAGGGAGGATACGGAATCCATGTTCTCAATGAGAGCAGTGGATTACCGTAAGGACTCGACGGATTGGCGCCGTATTGAAGCGCAAATCCGAGCGCGGAATACGGCGCAATCCGTCGGCATATAAGCCGTGTGAAACGGGGCCTTAGTGAACCCACTGATCACTGACACATTAAGGATTAATTCACAAATGCCGGTTTTAGAAATTAATTTTAATTAAAAATTAAATTTTTTCAGACATTTTTAATAGATTGAAAAATGTTATGTGTATACAAGAAAAAAAACATCCTTAAAAAATTATTAAAATTTTTATTTAAATCTGTTCCCTAATCTCAAAGTTGAGGAACTTTGGCTATATGGAGTTTGTACTATGAGGACATTTGAGTATAAACAAATCTAACACCTTGTAGTTACTTAAGGCCTCATATACACAAGTGTATTTAGGATTTGTCTTACACAGATAAGGATAATATAAGGTGTAATATCAATGGGACCATGCATGCCGCCATATCAAAATGCAGTGATAAACATGGGGCGATGTGTATGAACGTTGGCGCTGACAGCTTTAAGGTAGTATAAAATGTGCCAGAATGTATGAACCTGTTCTTCTGCAGATCATACATACAGGTGTATTTTAGTGCCAATATGACAATTCTGGTTCAGGCAGACCACCTTTAACGTAGTCTGGCTGTTCTAAGTGTTCTGCGCCTAGCTTGGCGTCAAAGATTCATAAATGTGTCTAATCCTACAAATGTGGTGCAACATGCCCCCAGAATGCCCCTAGTCTTGGCCCTTTAAAAACTGTCTTATATCAGCTCTGCCATTTCTTACTGACCCTGCTAGAGGGAAATTGGTAATGGTGGGGTTTTAACATCAGGACACAAGGGTGCAAATCTCTAAAGGGTTAAAGTTTGCCAGTAAGAAACATAAACAAGCTCCTGTGCTGCTGATAAGAAAAAGCAGGGAGTGAACTTGCCATCCCTGTCAGTGATTGGTAACTAGAGAAGTCATTATAAACAAGGAGATAAAAGCTGCTTTAACTCTGTAAGGAAGCAAAATCAGAACAGCAATGTATATAGTAATAGTCTCTATTTACCTTTGCCTTCATGTTTATAGCTAATCAAGAATAGCCCTTTAATAGCCCAAAGAGTCCAATTGTCTTTTCTGCACAGTATAAAGGAAACAGCCCCTAAATATTAGACATTTAAATCTCAGCTCAATAGGAAATAAATAGCAAATTATAATGGGTGTATTGATATTTGCCTATGTATCAAAGGTCATTGACATACATATTTGTTTTCAGATGTGTCTAGTGCTTGCATAGTTTTCACAGGTGCGTTGGGGGGAAGGGTAACACAGACCTGCTATAGTTACCACAGTCTACCTTTTAAGTAGTGTCAACAAACCCATACAGTATAAATAGATTTTATATTACAGACAGGAAGCTAGCTAAAATAAAACATGATCCAGGTGATGCAGAATGTTGTATTTCTATATACTGTATAATAGTTATAAAGCAGCACGGTAAGCCTCATCAGCATAATTCCTTCTATATTATGGAGGTGCTGGAACTTATCTATGTGCAGAACTGTGCAGCCCTTATCTACACTCCTCAGCATTAACATTGCAGAAAGAAAAGTCTTGGAATTCAGAAAATCACAGCATCCATAGACATGTTAATAATATGCAAATGATAAAAAAAATGGAAGCAAAGTATTCAAAACAGCTTGATTTATTCAGTATTGAGTAGTGATGAGCGATTACGTCGACTATCGTCATCGGTTCGATAGTCGATATCGGCAATTATCAAGACGATTTCCGATAGTCGATAATTGAATATGACGCGATGACCATTAAAGTTATGGGAGAGGGAACACATAAATCACCTTCATTCTTACACCCAAAACGGGCTGGAAAGCTGAATTAACATCCACAACAGTAAATGGTTACGTGCTACATCTTGGCAACACGCTTAGGTTATAAAAGCCACAGAACAAATGTCACAGTCATTCACTTTCCCTGTCTTTGTACCACAGCATTGCCCCTAAACCAGCATGACCCACAAATTAAAAAAGTGCCAGAAGGCAGTATGATTTGAACCATCATTTTACTTGATATGGACAATTGACTATCCTGCCTGAACGCAGCATGGACCCTTAAACTGCATGAGCCTCAGATTAACAATGTGCTGAAAAGGAGTCTTAGAACCACCCATTTTATTTGAACTGGACATTGTCTATGCCTGTCCTGAGATCGCAGTATGACCATTTAAAACCTGTCTGACCCACCGATTAAAATTGTGCCGGAAAACGGAGTCTTTCAACCACCATTTTTGTGGAAATTGGACATTGACTATGCCTCTCCTGGACCGTGTATGTCATTAAACCTGTCTGACCCCACAGATTATAAAAAGGTGCCGGGAAATGAAGTTCTTTGACACCATTTAGTTTGAACTGGACTTTGACTATACCGTCCGGGCCACAGCATGAAGACCCAAACCTGCATGACCCACAGATTAAAAAGTGCTGGGAAATAGGAGTCTTTGAGTCCTCCTTTTTTGATGAACTGGTACATTGACTAGACCTGTTCCTGGGGTAACCTAATCTGTTCAAGTTTTCCTGTACCTCCCTTGTACAATTCAGAGGAATATTTGTATCGCTATTTTGTTCATGCCAGTTTTTTAGTAGTTTAATTCTGAAAACACATTTTAAAATAGGATGGAATCCCAACTGTCATTTGTTTTCCCTTTTTTTTAATTGTATTAAAGGGTTTGTCTCACTACAGGGATTACTGCTATTCTAAAGAATTCTTGCAAAAACAAGTCATTTTGCAACTATGTGTCCATTAATAGTGTCCTACCTATTCTGTTTTTGACAGCCACATCACCCTTGAGCACTTTTGACAATTGTGTAGAAATATGTCTGTTAGAAAACCACATTTTTTAGAATAGGACCTGTAGTATAGCTGGCATTTTCACAGCAAATGCCCCCAAAAATTCAAAACTTGACCCTTAGCCACTTTTGACAATTGTGAAGAACAATTGTCTGTTAAAAAACCACATTTTTTAGTATAGGACCTGTAGTTTGCTGCATTTCAATGCATACTTGTACCCAAAATTTATAAAAATTTACTTCCCAGCCACTGTAAAAATTGTAGAGGAAGGAAATGGCCACTTAGAGCCAACATTTCTGTTCCAAAAGGACCATGATTATTCTGTATCGCACAGCAACATGACCCCAAAAATTATAAAAATGACTTATAGCCACGTTAAAAATTGTGATTGATCAATGCACTTAGAAGCCACATTTCTGTTCAAAGGACCATGATATAGCTTGTATCTCACAGCAATATGACCCCAAAATTTATAAATATGATTCTCAGCCATATTAAAAATTGTGATGGAGAAATGCACTTAGAAGCCACAATTTCTGTTCCAAAAGGACATGAATTATAGCTTGTATCTCACAGCAAATGACCTCTAAAAATTGACAATGCGAAGATTCGAAAGATAAAGTGAGTAAATGGAAAACGGTTTTGTCATGAAATCCTTGGTGTTTTTATAGTCTCCACACCGCCAAACCAAGCAAAATGTTCTTTTTGGACTGAGAATAAAAATTGCAGAGAGAATATCTTTTAAAAAACATATTTTCAAGGAGGACCATTTCTGTTTGAAGAGAATGTGAAGTAGACGGAACTAATCAGTGAACCTCGGCAATTGGGGCCACAAATCATCAGAGATCCATGCTGATTCATCTTGATGATGTCAAAGATCAACATATCTGTGGAAAGCCGGTTGCGTTTGTTGTAATGACTCCTCCGTGTGCTGAAGGTCCGCTTCCAGGATATGACGCTGGCTGCTGGGCAGACTACACCTCCTATGGCGTGGCGAGCGAGCTGGGGCCATTCATCCATTTGGGATACCCAGAAGTCAATTGGGTCCGGAACCACATCCAAAAACATCGGTGTAGAGACGCAAAATAGGCGATGCACATGATCTTAAGCTGGTTCTCTGTGTGTTGATGTGTGCCCTGTATTACATGCGTTGGTGAGGTGGTAAATAAAATTGCCAGAGGTCACCCTTTAGGCTTCTGCCAACATTGCCTGCTGCTGCTTGCCGCTGCGGCTACTTTGGACTCTACTGCTGTCTCGTCGCTGACGTTGTTCCACCGTGACATTTGAAGATCGTGAAGCAGACGAAAACAGAATGTCCCAGCTGATCAATCAGCAAGGTCTCCATTTCCTGCATTTTACTCTCTATTTGGGTGGGTGGAAGGAAAGTGCTGAGGTTGGTTTTGTTCCGGGGGTCCGGGAGGGTGGCGACCCAGTTACGGTTGTGCATTTGGATGGCCTTATTGCGAGGTTCATGTGGAGGAAATGGAGCATCCAAGCATCTCTTGT